>JASFAX010001729.1:30000-45000 GCA_030737875.1 Allium sativum | reverse complement strand
AAACTCCGGAAATTACAAATGCCAAAATAGGAATAGCACCCGATATTATTAGAAATGCCCAGAAAATATCATATTCGTGAAGCAGAAACATAAATGAACTCCTATTAATGTGGAATAGGTTGAATTATTTGATTTGAATTTATATTGTAAATTCATCCAGAACTTCTTAAAGGAAAAGGGAATTTTTTTGATCAAATAAAACTACATAGTTTAGAGTTTGTTTGCCATGGTGCATGCCTTATTTAAAGATTCATACCATTTTTTTTTTTGATTCCATTTAGATATGGTATCGATATAGGATGTTCCCACCCAAAGAAAACTTTCTTACTTTATCTCGGTTTCTCTTTTTAAAAAGTAATTCAATTAAATACAAAAAAATAGTATAATTAGAATACTAATAAATAAGACTAATTATAGCGTAAGAAATCGTATTAGTATAACTATATTTTTCTAGTTCATTTTATATTATAAAAATACAAATATAAAATGCATTAATTTAATTCTTAATCCATTTCCACTTTTTTTTCAATCAAAACGAAAAAAAAGTGGAATGTGTTAGGGCTATACGGACTCGAACCGTAGACTTTCTCGGTAAAACAGATCAAACTAATTATTATCGAAATGATGCGAACTGTTTCAAAGACCCAACATGCATTTTCTTGCATTGGGCTCTTTCATCAACTGATTGATATAAAGAAGATCAGTTAGTCCACCATATTTTTTCTTTTTTACAGGAAGATAATAAGATGGCTCCATGTGTTCTGTGATTCATGATTTGTATTCTGATCTAGGAATAATACCAAAGTGTTTCAAAGAGGGGTTACCTTGACTTAGGTCTGCCTATGGCCTAGATTAACCTAAGTTAAATGGAATCTCTATCGCTCCGCTACAAGAGTCAAATATGAGACTTCATACACCTTAAAGTTCATAGGAAAAAAAGAGGTTCTTTTGAGTCCCTTATACTCATTATGCCTAGCATTGAATGGGCTGGTATTTACCTTATCAATTAGCAAATCAATGGCAGGTTCTATTTCATTTGGCACCTGAATTCACATTCGAATCGGACCAAATCAAATATTTGTCAGGCTATTGTTCTCTTGTTCCTTCGAATCTATGGAGTAAGACATCGATTTCTCAATAAGATCAATTATGTTCATTGCATAATGGGCCCCTTTGAAAAGCATTGGCGCACGTGTAAACGAGGTGCTCTACCTAACTGAGCTATAGCCCTTGTCATAGACATCTTAACATATAGAGAATTTCTTGTCAAGATCAGATCCCACATGAGAGTTCTTTAATCCGCTTACTGTTAATGGATTGGTATTGCGTAGAAAAAATATTCTACCTATAATCCCCGAGGCGATGGGTCCTTTTTTTGTGATGATGAATAACCTACTTAACTCAGTGGTTAGAGTATTGCTTTCATACGGCGGAAGTCATTGGTTCAAATCCAATAGTAGGTAGAACTTATTAGATACCATCAACTCTGGTATCTAAT
The DNA here is from genome assembly GCA_030737875.1 of Allium sativum. Taxonomy (NCBI): domain Eukaryota; kingdom Viridiplantae; phylum Streptophyta; class Magnoliopsida; order Asparagales; family Amaryllidaceae; genus Allium; species Allium sativum. The sequence goes on along the minus strand of JASFAX010001729.1, from coordinate 43,502 downwards.
AAGTTTTTCTAGCCATCTTCTTTTTTTTGTTGTATCATCTAGAATTGATTGTATTCAATTGGCAGAATCAAAATATGGTATATAATAAAGAACCTCTAAAGAACTTCTTTTTCTTATTTTTATGTGTGTTTTTTTATTTACTAGTAGGAAATAACATTAACAGCCTCTACTCGTGTCCGAGCTCGTCTGAGAGCTAGATTCGCCTCAATTGCTTGTCTCTTTCCCTGAGCTCCACTCAAGTTAGCTTCAGCTATTTCAAGAGCTTGTTGAGCCTCTTGCGGATCAATGTCAGTACTCATCTCCGCATCATTTCCTAAAATGGTGATCTCATTATTACTTATTCTAGCGAAACCCCCCATCAAGGCTACCGTTAACCATTGGTCGTTGAGACGTATTCTCAAAAGACCTATATCTACCGCTGTGGCAATAGGGGCGTGGTTTGGTAATACGCCAATTTGTCCACTATTAGTAGATAAAATGATTTCTTTCACTTCTGAATCCAAAATAATTCGATTAGGGGTCAGTACACAAAGATTTAAGGTCATTTCTTCAATTTGCTCTCCCCTTCTAAGTTCATAGCTTTCGCGGTAGCTTCGTCGATGTTACCTACCAAATAAAAGGCCTGCTCGGGAAGACTGTCTAATTCCCCAGAAAGGATCAATCGAAACCCCCTAATTGTTTCGGCGAGACCAACATATTTCCCTGGAGAACCAGTAAAGACTTCTGCCACGAAGAAGGGTTGTGATAAGAAGCGTTCAATTTTTCGTGCTCTTGCTACAGTTAAACGATCTTCTTCGGATAATTCGTCCAACCCCAGGATAGCTATAATGTCCTGAAGTTCTTTGTAACGTTGTAAAGTTTCCTTAACTCTTTGAGCAGTTTCATAATGTTCCTCGCCAACGATCCGAGGTTGTAACATAGTTGACGTTGAATCTAAAGGATCTACTGCTGGATAAATACCTTTGGCAGCTAATCCTCTTGATAGTACGGTAGTAGCATCTAAATGTGCAAATGTCGTGGCAGGAGCAGGGTCGGTCAAATCATCTGCAGGTACATAAACTGCTTGGATCGAAGTTATAGACCCTTCTTTGGTGGAAGTAATTCTTTCTTGTAAAGAACCCATTTCGGTACTAAGGGTAGGTTGATAACCCACTGCAGAAGGCATTCTCCCTAATAAGGCGGATACTTCTGATCCCGCTTGAACGAAACGAAAGATATTGTCGATGAATAAAAGCACATCTTGTTCATTAATATCCCGGAAATATTCTGCCATGGTTAGTGCAGTCAAACCTACTCTCATACGAGCTCCTGGTGGTTCATTCATTTGACCATAGACTAGAGCTACTTTTGATTCTGCAATATTTTTTTCATTAATTACCCCGGACTCTTTCATTTCCATGTAGAGATCATTTCCTTCACGAGTACGTTCACCTACTCCACCAAATACGGATACGCCTCCATGAGCTTTGGCAATGTTGTTGATCAATTCCATGATAAGTACTGTTTTACCCACGCCGGCTCCCCCAAATAGTCCAATTTTTCCTCCACGGCGATACGGAGCTAAAAGATCCACCACTTTAATCCCTGTTTCAAAGATTGATAATTTCGTATCTAACTGTATAAAAGCAGGCGCAGATCTATGAATAGGCGATGTCGTACGAGTATCTACAGGACCTAAATTATCAACGGGCTCTCCAAGAACATTGAAAATTCGTCCGAGAGTAGCTCCGCCGACTGGAACGCTTAGAGCAGCTCCTGTATCAATCACTTCCATTCCTCTCGTCAGACCATCTGTAGCACTCATAGCTACAGCTCTAACTCGATTATTTCCTAATAATTGTTGTACCTCACAAGTCACATTAATTTGCTGACCGGCAGTATCTCGACCTTTAACTACCAAAGCGTTATAAATATTAGGCATCTTGCCCCGGGGGAAAACAACATCCAGTACTGGGCCAATAATTTGAGTGATACGTCCTAGGTTTTTTTCTTCAAGTGTGGAAACCTTAGAACCAGAAGGATTCGGATTGATTTTCATAATATAATAAAGTAAAATATGTCAAAATTCTTTTGATTGAGAGACTATGGTATATAGTACCAAATTGAAAATAAATTTCTGGTACTGGCAGCAGCTTGATTAATTAATTCAATACGAACTAAATGGGAATTAGTACTCGATTTAGTTGGTACCACCCAACCGAATAAAATTCAATCGTTTACTCATTAAATTTAAATGAGTAAATTTTCAAGTGCAATCTATTCTTTTTTCAAAAGATCAAGTAGATGAATAAGAATTATGAGTAAGTGAAGTGTGTTTCATTTCTCTATCATTATATTATACAAAATACCATCTATACTTGATTAGATTAAATCTATGAAATTCAAACTCGTGATTCATTATTACGATCTCATTGATTGTTGTTCCTTATTTTCTTTTCTATATATCTAACTATATATAGATATATAGTTTAGTTAGTGTCTATTTTTTTTTATTCCCCTTCTCTTTCATGGATGAATTATCCCTATTTTCACATCTAGGATTTACATATACAACACATATCACTGTCAAGGGGGAGTTTTTCTTAGTATTTTTTTTTATTCAAAATGGAAAGTGCCCAAATTCAATTATAAACTTGAAAAACAAAGATTGGGTTGCGCCATATATATCAAAGAGTATACAATAATGATGTATTTGGTGAATCAAATGCATGGTCTAATAAGAAACTTAATTCATTGATAATATTAGTTGAATATTTTTTTGAAAGATTTTTGTCAAAGTTTTCATTCACGCCTAATCTATATCGAGTAGACCTTGTTGTTGTAAGAATTCTTAATTCATGAGTTGTAGGGAGGGACTTATGTCACCACAAACAGAAACTAAAGCAAGTGTTGGATTTAAAGCTGGTGTTAAAGATTACAGATTGACTTATTATACTCCTGATTACGAAACCAAAGATACTGATATCTTAGCAGCATTCCGAGTAACTCCTCAACCCGGAGTTCCCGCTGAAGAAGCAGGGGCTGCGGTAGCCGCCGAATCTTCTACTGGTACCTGGACAACTGTGTGGACTGATGGACTTACCAGTCTTGATCGTTACAAAGGACGATGCTACCACATTGAGGCCGTTATTGGGGAAGAAAATCAATTTATTGCTTATATAGCTTATCCTTTAGACCTTTTTGAAGAAGGTTCTGTTACTAACATGTTTACTTCCATTGTGGGTAATGTATTTGGTTTCAAAGCCCTGCGAGCTCTACGTTTAGAGGATCTTCGAATTCCCCCTGCTTATTCTAAAACTTTCCAAGGCCCGCCTCACGGCATCCAAGTTGAAAGAGATAAATTGAACAAGTATGGACGTCCCCTATTGGGATGTACTATTAAACCAAAATTGGGATTATCCGCAAAAAACTACGGTAGAGCAGTTTACGAATGTCTACGTGGTGGGCTTGATTTTACCAAGGATGATGAAAATGTGAACTCCCAGCCTTTTATGCGTTGGAGAGACCGTTTCTTATTTTGTGCTGAAGCTATTTATAAAGCGCAAGCTGAAACAGGTGAAATCAAAGGGCATTACTTGAATGCAACTGCGGGTACATGTGAAGAAATGATCAAAAGGGCTGTATTTGCCAGAGAATTGGGAGTTCCTATCGTAATGCATGACTACATAACCGGGGGATTCACTGCAAATACTAGTTTGGCTCATTATTGCCGAGACAATGGTCTACTTCTTCACATCCACCGCGCAATGCATGCAGTTATTGATAGACAGAAAAATCATGGTATGCATTTTCGTGTACTAGCTAAAGCATTACGTATGTCTGGTGGAGATCATATTCACGCTGGTACAGTAGTAGGTAAACTGGAAGGGGAACGTGAGATGACTTTAGGTTTTGTTGATTTATTACGTGATGATTTTATTGAAAAAGACCGAAGTCGCGGTATTTTTTTCACTCAAGATTGGGTTTCTATGCCAGGTGTTATTCCCGTGGCTTCCGGGGGTATTCATGTTTGGCATATGCCTGCCCTAACTGAAATCTTTGGAGATGATTCCGTCCTACAGTTCGGTGGAGGAACTTTAGGGCACCCTTGGGGAAATGCACCTGGTGCGGTAGCTAATCGAGTAGCTTTAGAAGCATGTGTACAAGCTCGTAATGAAGGACGTGATCTTGCTCGTGAAGGTAATGAGATTATCCGCGAAGCTTGCAAATGGAGTCCCGAACTTGCGGCTGCTTGTGAAGTATGGAAAGAGATCAAATTCGAGTTCGAACCAGTAGATAAGATAGATAAACAGAAATAGATAAACAGAAAATATAAGAACTAAGCGCACATAATTCAGCAATTGCTGTTTGTTCTCCTAATTGATTGCAATTAAACTCGGCTCAATCCTTTTTTTTAGGAAAAGGATTGGGCCGAATAAAAAAATAAGTATCCTATACTATCTATTTGTATAGATCTTTCATATGTACAGATCTTACCTATATAAACAAAATCTAAATACAAGATTAACTATGAAATTGAAGAATAAAAAATGCAAGAGTTCTTTTCTTTATTGTTGGATCCTTAATTATGGACCTTGAGGTTGGTGTAGATCGTTTTTTATCCCGCAGTTTCGGGCCGTAGATCAAGCCAAGGGGGGCTCCTCCTACTCACACCCTTTATATTGTCTGTTTCATTTCATGTTGCAATAGAAATTTCTTATTTGATTATACGATACTAGATTCTACGAGAATAAATTCTTCATTTATTTATTATTTCATTTATTTATTATTTTATAGTATTTATTATTTCTATTTTATAGTATTTATTATTTCATAGTATAGGAAGAAACAGCTATTTATCTTTTCGATGATAATTTTTTTTGTACATGACATGAGATAAACTTTTCTCTTTATATTTTAAATTGACCAAAAGATTCTATCATAATATATATTTATATAAGTGATACCTGGGATTTCCCCAAAAGAGAATTATTTATTTCAATACTCACTCGTTGTTAGTTAACAATTCTAATGATTAGATTATATGCTTAATTCTAATAGGAAATAAAATAGTAAAATGATTATTCCTCAAATGACTATTCATCTATTCTATTTTCATTAAATAGAAGGAGGAGCAGGAAAACTCTATGAAAAAATGGTGGTTAAATTCGATGTTGTTTAGGAGGAAGTTAAAACATAAGTGTGAGCTAACTAAATCAATGCCGTTTCTTCAAATGGGTATTATTCCTGGTGCTTGGCATCCCGATGGAAGTGAAGAAAAAGATACGGAAAAAAACATTTCTAGGTGGAGTGATAGTAATAGGTATAGTTTCAATGATATTGATATAAGGAATATTTGGAGTTTGATCTCTGATAACACTTTTTTGGTTAGGGACAGCAATGGTGATAGTTATTCTGTATATTTTGACATTGAAAATCATATTTTTGAGATTTACAATAATGGTTTTTTTCTGAGCGAATTCGAAACTTTTTTTTCCAGTTATTTGAATAGTAGGTCTAAGAGTAACAATCACGACTATTATCATTACATGTATGATACTAAATCTGGTTGGAGTAATCACATTAATAGTTGTATTGATAGTTATCTTCGTTTTGAAATCAGTATTCATAGTTACATTTTAGGTGATACCGAAAATTACAGTAACAGTTACATTTCTAGTTTCATTTGTAGTGAAGGCGTAAGCAATAGTGAAAATAGAAATTCTAGTATACGAACTGATGGTAACAGCCGCGATTTCAATATAAGAGGAAGATCTAATGATTTTGATATAAATAAAAAATACAAAAATTTATGGGTTCAGTGCGAAAATTGTTATGGATTAAATTATAAAAAATTTTTTAGATCAAAAATGAATATTTGTGAGCAGTGTGGATATCATTTGAAAATGAGCAGTTCAGATAGAATCGAACTTTTGATTGACCGGGGCACTTGGGATCCTATGGACGAAGATATGGTCTCCATGGACCCCATTGAATTTCATTCAGAGGAGGAACCTTATAAAGATCGTATTGATTCTTATCAACAAAGAACAGGTTTAACTGAAGCTGTTCAAACAGGCATAGGTCAATTAAATGGTATTCCCATAGCAATTGGGGTTATGGATTTTCAATTTTTGGGGGGTAGTATGGGATCTGTAGTAGGCGAGAAAATCACTCGTTTGATCGAATATGCTACTAATCGATCTCTACCTGTTATTATTGTGTGTGCTTCCGGAGGAGCACGTATGCAAGAAGGAAGTTTGAGCTTGATGCAAATGGCTAAAATATCTTCTGCTTCATATAATTATCAATCAAATAAAAAGTTATTCTATGTATCAATCCTTACATCCCCTACAACTGGTGGAGTAACGGCCAGTTTTGGTATGTTGGGAGATGTCATTATTGCTGAACCTAACGCGTACATTGCTTTCGCAGGTAAAAGAGTAATTGAACAAACATTGAATAAAACAGTACCCGACGGTTCACAAGCGGCTGAGTATTTATTCCATAAGGGCTTATTCGACCCAATCATACCGCGTAATCTTTTAAAAGGCGTTCTGAGTGAGTTATTTCAGTTACACGGTTTTTTTCCTTTGAAAAATAGATATATATAATATAGAAATATTAAAATCTAGAAAAAATAGAAGTGATTTCTATGCCTTGCCTACCAAGAACTTCCATTTTTTATTAGAAATCTAATCCCTTTTTGTTGGGTTGAATTAGTTTAGTTAGAGTCGCGAACTTATAATAAACTCTTTATCTTTAATAAAAAAAAACTCTTTATTTTATTAGTAAGATAGAAAGAGTATTAAGGACGGGAGAATTCATAAATTTTCTTAAACTTAAAATGGGTTTTCATACATATTCGTGTAGAAAGATGAATAGGTACACTAAATTTTCATTTAGTTCTCATTCCTTGCACTTATCAAGTACTTAATATTATTTATCTTAATATATAATAATTATAATATAATAGATATACTTATGATGTCTTTATATTTATAATAGATACAAATATTAAATTGAGGTACCCATTCTATGACAGATCTTTACTTACCTTCTTTTTTTGTCCCTTTAGTAGGCCTAGTATTTCCGGCGATTGCAATGGCTTCTTTATTTCTTCATGTACAAAAAAATAAGATTGTCTAGACCTGATGGGGCCAACCAGATATTTTTTTGGTATAGATATTTGTTTAGTGTAATGCGGTATGATATGTGCCCTTTTTTCGAATACAAATGAAAGAACTGTTATGCATGCGAATACATGATATCCGTATAAATCCATGTATATACGGGCGGTCGGCAAATATTTTTATAATAGAAAGTCAATGTATCTAACCAATTACTCCTAAGGGTTCATATCAGAATAGTTTTAGTTGATGAAAGTTACTTTGGCATCAAGAAATTTTTTTTTCTGAATTCCAATCGAATGCAATCGGATCTAGTATAGTATGAACTGGCGATCAGAACATATATGGATAGAACTTATAACAGGGTCTCGAAAAGCAAGTAATTTTTTCTGGGCCTTTATTCTTTTTTTAGGTTCACTAGGATTCTTAGTGGTTGGAATTTCTAGTTATCTTGGTAGGAGTCTGATACCTGGATTTCCTTCTCAACAAATTATTTTTTTTCCACAAGGGATCGTGATGTCGTTCTATGGAATCGCGGGTTTATTCATTAGTTCCTATTTGTGGTGCACAATATTGTGGAATGTAGGTAGTGGTTATGATCGATTCGATAGAAAAGAGGGAATAATGTGTATTTTTCGTTGGGGATTCCCCGGAATAAATCGTCGCATTTTCCTTCGCTTCTTTATGAAAGATATCCAATCAATCAGAATGGAGGTTAAAGAGGGTCTTTTTCCTCGTCGTATTCTTTATATGGAAATCAGAGGCCAAGGAACCATCCCCTTGACTCGTACTGATGAGAATTTGACTCCACGAGAAATTGAACAAAAAGCTGCCGAATTGGCCTATTTCCTGCGCGTACCAATTGAAGTTTTTTGAATTTTTATCAAAAGGAACAAATTCGTTCGGATTTATCCAATTGAGATATTCGGAAATCCCATTTACTTAGAATTTACTTATTCTATTATAAATTTACTTATTCTATTATAAATTTACTTATTCTATTATAAATATATATATTTCATTCGAAACGGGATCCTTAATTCTATTTCTATATTCTTTTTTCTAGATCTAAGGACTACATTTTTACAAAAAATTGGGAATAGATCCATAGGTTCGATACCTTGTTATAGAACTCGTGCTTTAGAGAAGTATAAGATCAGATAAAGTTGACAAATGAAGCAGTTCATTAACAATTAACAGAAAAAAAAAAAATGAAAAAAAAGAAAGCATTGGCTTCCCTCGCGTATCTTGCATCTATAATATTTTTGCCCCGGTGGATCTCTCTCTCATTTCAAAAAAGTCTGGAACCTTGGATTATTCATTGGTGGAATACTAGGCAATCCGAAATTTTTTTGAATGATATTCAAGAGAAAAATGTTTTAGAAAAATTCCTAGAATTAGAGGAACTATTCTTGTTGGATGAAATGATAAAAGAATACCCAGAGACACATATAAAAAAGCTTCGTATAGGAATACACAAAGAAACGATACAATTGGTCAAAACACATAATGAATATCATCTCCATATCATTTTACATTTGTCGACAAATATAATCTGTTTTACTATTCTAAGTGGTTATTTTATTCTGGGTAATGAAGAACTTGTTATTCTGAATTCTTGGATTCAGGAATTCTTCTATAACTTAAGTGACACAATAAAAGCTTTTTCTATTCTTTTAGTTACTGATTTATGGATTGGATTTCACTCAACCCATGGTTGGGAACTGATGATTGATTCGATCTACAATGATTTTGGATTGGCTCATAATGAGCAAATTATATCTGGTCTTGTTTCCACTTTTCCAGTTATTCTAGATACAATTGTGAAATATTGGATCTTCCGTTTTTTAAATCGCGTATCTCCTTCGCTTGTAGTCATTTATCATTCAATGAATGAATGATAAACTTATTTGATATCATTCTTTATACTTTTCAAGGCCTTCGTCCTGTTTTCGTCAAATTTTTTCAGTACAATGGCAGACTCGTGGATAGGGAACTATACTAGCTACCTATCTAATTTATTGTAGAAATTCCGGGATCAATGATTGGATCATGCAAAATAGAAATACTTTTTCTTGGGTAAAGGAACAGATGACTCAATTTATTTCTGTATCGATCATGATATATGTAATAACTCGAGCATCTATTTCAAATGCGTATCCCATTTTTGCGCAGAAAAGTTATGAAAATCCACGAGAAGCAACCGGGCGAATTGTATGCGCCAATTGCCATTTAGCTAATAAGCCTGTGGATATTGAAGTTCCGCAAGCTGTACTTCCTGATACTGTATTTGAAGCAGTTGTTCGAATTCCTTATGATATGCAAGTGAAACAAGTCCTTGCTAATGGTAAAAAAGGGGCTTTGAACGTGGGGGCTGTTCTTATTTTACCCGAGGGATTCGAATTAGCCCCCACCGATCGTATTTCTCCCGAGGTGAAAGAAAAGATAGGAAATCTGTCTTTTCTGAGTTATCGCCCTAATAAAAGAAATATTCTTGTGATAGGTCCTGTTCCAGGTCAAAAATATAGTGAAATCGTCTTTCCCATTCTTTCCCCCGACCCTGCTACAAAGAAAGACGTTAACTTCTTAAAATATCCTATATATGTAGGTGGGAACAGGGGAAGGGGTCAGATTTATCCTGATGGGAGCAAGAGTAACAATACAGTCTATAATGCTACATCCGCGGGTATAGTAAGCAAAATAGTACGTAAAGAAAAGGGGGGGTATGAAATAACCATAGTTGATGCATCGGATGGTCACCAAACGGTTGATATTATACCTCCAGGGCCAGAACTTCTTGTTTCAGAGGGTGAATCTATCAAGCTTGATCAACCATTAACAAGCAATCCTAATGTAGGGGGGTTTGGTCAGGGAGATGCAGAAATAGTGCTTCAAGATCCATTACGCGTCCAAGGCCTTTTGTTCTTCTTGGCATCTGTTATTTTGGCACAAATTTTTTTGGTTCTTAAAAAGAAACAGTTTGAAAAGGTTCAATTATATGAAATGAATTTCTAGATCCAGAAATTCCTTACCATCAAGTTGATAAAAAGCGCCGAATTCTTGTTGATCAAAAAAATGAAATATGTATTTCTGTAAACTTCCTTAAACCTACTTTGCTTTGTTTTTTGTTTATAGTATTTTTGCGAGATCTATGGAATTAATTTCTTGTATTCCATTTTTAGTACTAGGCACTACCCAATAGGTATACAAAAACAAAGGAAGAAGATACAAGACAAGGACTGGATAAATGAAATGAAAGGAACAGGTACCTCTAGGAAGGATTATAAGTCTTCCTAATCTTCTATTCGACACAAGAAAAGGTAGAACTCCTTTTTCTTGTGTCGTCTTGTATCGAAATAATAATGCTTTTTCTCTTGTTCACCAAAGATTTATATTTCTTCTTTTCCGGATATATTGGAAATCTTTTGTTTAGATTCATACGTTTAGATTCATACATTCATTATTTTAAATAAATAAAAACATAATAAATAAGAAGTAGTAGACAAATAAAAAGTTTTAGAGTGAGTAAATGGAGCTTCTTCTTCTATTATTCAATTAACTTCCACTTTTTATTTCTATTATTTATTTTTCAATATTACTAAAAATTAAATTGTTTGGTTGAAAAGCGGCGCGGATTAGAATCTATTTTTACGCATACCGAAATGCTTATTTTTTTATTTTATCTTTTTTTTTCTATTTTATATACAATAAGTTTTTATTTGTTTCCTATAAGAAATTTAAAAATGATTTGCAGAATATCTCATCCGTTTAAATTATCCATATGATATTGGATTACCCCCAAAATGGATTGATTCCTTCTTTCTTGTTGCTTCGTAAGATAAGAGTTAATGAGCGCCAGAGCCTCTATTATATATAAATCAATCACTAGAAAAAGCTTCTATTCCATTGTGCAAAAACATCATAAGAAACAAAAGAATAGAGTGGTTTGAAAGATCAGAGAAACGGATCTATTTTAGCATTTATACCAATAGAAAATCTTGATTATGTTGATTGGATAATTTTCCAATTTGTATGTTATGGAATAGACCAAAGTCTCCTGCCGCTCTAAGAGTAAGAAAAGAGTAAGAACGCAGCGGTACCTTGCCAAAAAAGGGGGTAAGGTACCGCCGAGTTCTTACTTTTTCATGTCTACAATTCGGTTCATTTGATTACTACAGAGATGAACCCAACCCAGAATATGAACCGTAAAAAAAAACACCTACTAAACCAATCACAAGAATACCAGCTACAGTACCTATTAGCCAAAGAGGAATCCTTCCAGTAGTATCGGCCATTTCCTCCACTTTCCTCCACATTTCATCAAGTAGTCATACTTTAGACAAAAACAGTGATGGATAATTATGAAGATGATATCCTTCCGAATGGGATAAGAGAATTCCTACTACTCTCTTTCTTTCTCTTAATTGAAGAAATAATTGGAAAATAAAACAGCAAGTACAAAAATGAGTAATAAACCCCAGTATAAACTGGTACGATTCAATTCAACATTTTGTTCATTCGGGTTTGATTGTGTCATAGCTCTATAATTCGAATTTGGTTTATCGTTGGATGAATTGCATTGCTGATATTGATCCTAAAAAAAAAACGGTAGGTACAGCTAGTCCGTGAATAGCTAACCATCGCACTGTAAAAATTGGATAGGTTCGATCTATGGTCATTGGTGGCCTCCTAACTCCTAAAAGGATCTACTAAATTCATCAAGTTGTTCCAAAGAATCAAAACGGCCGGTTATTAATGGAATCCCCTGTCGGCTCTCTGTGAAATATTCGTTTGGTCGAGGACTTCCAAATACATCGTAAGCTAAACCTGTACTGACGAATAACCAACCCGCAATGAATAGGGAAGGTATAGTAATGCTATGAATGACCCAGTATCGAATACTGGTAATAATATCAACAAAAGAACGCTCTCCCGTGCTTCCAGACATGCTGAACTCCAAAAATTCTTGTACATTCAAAAAAAAAAGAATCGATTCGGTGAAAGATGGGATCAGTAAATGGAAAATAAACCACTGATATGGCATCTTTTTTGTGAGATCGTCAATTTTGTACCAAAGGTGTATTTCGAGTATACCGAATCAGTATAGCTATCCTTCCGCTGGCGCAGCAACGCAGTCTCGATCAATATGGAAATGAAATACTACATAATTTCTTTCTTCTTTTTTGTTCTTTGTTTATGCATAATTTTATGTTATTCAGTAGATCAATAGAAAATTTAGAAAGTTCTTTATAATTATTTATAATTATAATATAAGGTTTTCATTTTCGAATACTTTCATTTATTTTAAGTAATTGATTGGTTGTAGAAAAAATATACTATAATAGATAATAGATATAATAATAGATATAGTAGTATACTATTTGATCTAAAAAGAGAATATAGTTGGAATAATCAATAGTCGCAATGCAATCATTGTTACATTAAGATCTAAAACAAAGATTCTTTCTTGACCGAACTCCAAAATGGAACTCCTTGATATGGAAAAACGGGATATAGAATAAAACCTAAAATAAAAGGATAAGGGAAGTTGCTCTTCTTCGAATCGAGTTGTCCCCGAAATAAAAAATGAAAATAAAGGTTTTTTTCTACCTTTCTAATTCTTTTTTTTTACTATCTATAAAGACTAATGAATTAAGTAAGAACTTTCAATTAGAACTATTTTTTTTTTTCAATTGATTTTTTCTTACTTTCATATCTGAAAAAATGGAAACTTAGGTAAGTGTTTTATCAACGTATGTAGCAAAAGAAGATATCTAATTTAGCTCTTTCATGCCTACTATAACTAGTTATTTCGGTTTTTTATTGGCTGCTTCAACTATAACTCCAGCTCTATTGATTGGATTGAACAAGATACGACTTATTTGAAATGAATTAAATGAACAATTTGAAATGAATTAAATGAACAAATTAATAAAAATAAATATTTCTCCTTCAGGTATTCTACGGTAACTTCCCATGTCAATTGTTAATTCTTGGTCTATATTGGTAACTCTTGGTCATTGAGATTCGCGGATTTTTCAGATTAATATTTAGGGATAGATCATACCTTTCTTTTTATCTCCTCAAACAAATTGAAATGATTGAAGTTTCTCTATTTGGAATCGTCTTAGGTCTAATTCCTATTACTTTAGCGGGATTATTTGTAACTGCGTATTTACAATACAGACGCGGTGATCAGTTGGACCTTTGATTGAATAGCATTTTTTCTCGATTGACCTCCTCTTTGTAGGAGGTCAATCGAGAAAAAATGCTATTCAGCCGTGTTTTGTTAAGTTTTTTTTATTATGATTCAAAATAAAATAAATGGAATCACGCTCTGTAGGATTTGAACCTACGACATCGGGTTTTGGAGACCCGCGTTCTACCGAACTG
>JASFAX010001729.1:7500-27500 GCA_030737875.1 Allium sativum | reverse complement strand
AACCACGATTTTTTATTCTTTCCGGGTATTTTACCCGGAAAGAATAAATTCTAGCGATAAAAAAAAATAGTGGGTTCCATCGTTTCTATGGTTACTTCGTAAACGGTGAGGTCCTCTCTATACACCGGAGCTTTTTCTTTCATTTAACCAAATGTTATTGTGAACTTGTATAGTTCACACTCCTTAGTTTAGCTCTACCAATCAGTAATAGTTCTTTTCACAAAAGGGTTATCCATACAGTGACGGCATTTAATTATGAAAGTTGGCTAGGTAGCTGACCTTGTTAGTCCGTTCTTTCAAGAATAGGAACATAACCTTTTTGCTTCTTATAGTACTCTTTCCTCCGCTTAATAGATAACTATTTGCTACCAATGGGGAATTACTTCTCATCTCAAACTGAGGTGATTGGATTTGCACCAATGGAAACCATAAATTTCATACACAAAAATATAGGTAGATGATGAATCTTTAGCTTTATAGATAGTAAGTTTTTCCATCCTATCTATCTTTATTCCTTGGTACTGGTGATTGGTACTTGAAAAATTGCTGTATTTATTTTGTTTGAACTCATGATTTAAACGAGTCGCACATACACCCGAGTACATGTTCCCCGTCGTTGAGGGCATCCCCTAAGTGCGGGGGATTTCGTGATATTTCGTATTGGCTGTCTTGTGTTTCTAATAAGTTGTTTAATTGTCGGCATATCATACATATATAATAAAATAGGTTGGTTTAGATCGATCTTAACCTGATTTATTGATGATTATGAATTATTTACATTCAATATCAAATCACGGAAAAATAGAATTATGGAGGGAATCATATATTTAGGCGAAATCCCCAATAGTTTCATTTTCGACCGCTACAAGATCAACAATGCCATGAGCTTGGGCTTCTGTTGCTGACATAAAAACATCTCTCTCCATGTCTTCGGATATAACCCATAAAGGGTTACCTGTTCTTTGTACATAAACCTTTGTGAGGGTTTCGCGAAGTCTGAGTAGTTCTTCCGCTTCCAAGATAAATTCCCCTGCTTGTGCCTCATAAAAAGAACTAGCAGGTTGGTGAATCATAACCCTGATAATATTGATCTAACATCATGCATGAACGGTTCTTCTATCTTGAAAAATTGGATTAAAGTAAGGACTAAAAAAAAACAAGAAAAAAATAGAATTGAACGACGGACCGTACAGGCACCTTTTGTGCATTGCATACGGCTCTGCAATGGAATTTCCTTTTCCCCTTTCTATTTTATCGAAGAAAAAAAAAAAAAAAGAATCCATCCGATCTAGATTGTTGAATGATCCATTTACCACCCTTCCTTTCATTCATATTGGAATGTAAAACAAAAATACTATGATGGTTCTGTTGCTTTCTATATTTATCTCGTCTGTGATTTAGCAATCCCAAAGTTTCTTTTTTTTTTTTTTCGTACTCCTTTCTTCGTAAGAGAAATATCAGAAAAAGGCTTCTGGTGTGGAAGAAAACGGTTTGTGACGCTGAAATGCACTCCCGACATAGAAGATCAAGTCGGAAATAACCTTTTTTCATACTACTATCTCGATAGAAAATATCGTGTTAGAAAAAACAATAATAGTTTGTTCATCTCGAACTCGAAGTGCCATGCTATTATTACCTATTATTCATATTCAATATGGCGAAGGCATAGTTTTCTTCTTTTTTTTTTTTTTTTAATAAAAACTCATTGGCGCCAAGCATGGGGGAATGCTAGACGTTTGGTAATTTCCCCTCCGACCAGAATGAAGGATCCCATTGAAGCGGCTAATCCCATGCATATTGTATGTACATCGGGCGAAACAAATTGCATAGTATCATAAATAGCGATTCCTGGTATTACCCATCCACCAGGGGAATTTATAAACAAATAAAGATCTTTAGTATCATCTTCTATACTGAGATATACCATGAGACCAACAAGTTGATTTGAGATCTCGCTATCAACTTCTTGGCCTAAAAAAAGTAATCTTTCTCGATAAAGTCGGTTGATTAGGACAAAATTATATCCCTTTTGAACCGTACGCGCATCTTTGGATGCATACGGTTCAAAAAAATTGCGAAAATAAAGAATCAATGTGTTGATTCCAATCCTATTTCTCTTTTTTTTAAGAGATTCCTGCTTTTCTAATGAAGGGGTTTTTTCTTCCATTAAAAAAAGAAAGAGTTTTTATCCTTTCCCTAAAACAAAAAAATAATTTACTGAACTTATTTGATTAATCTCTCATTGATGTATTGTTTCGTCGAGATTTAAATCACGATGTTATTTTCTTGTTCCTGAATGGGCCCTTTGAATTCTTTTAGGTTCATGTTCTACTCCGGGGAAAGATCTATCCGAATTCTAGTTGTACATATAGGACAAATGATCTCAGTACCACTTCTTTTTGCTACGAGTTTTTTTTTCAATTCGTTTCATGTCTCCAAAAAACTATTCAATGGATTTATTATAATGGTTGACATGGCAGTTTAAGAGTGCTTCTCTAATTAAATAAATAAAATAGAGGAATCTTCTATGCATAGCTACAAGCGGTAATTCTACATATATTACTATTACCCATTTGGTATTTTATGAGCAGAGCCTGGATACCCCATTTTTTTAGTCTTTAGTCCAAGTTAACCATAAATTCTTCTAATTAAGAATATTGCTCCTCAATCTAAATTAATCTAATTTAACTTCACGCTACGCATGATTGATTCTTCAATCAATACAATATTTCTTGGGCGAAACAGAGGATATCTCGATCGGAGGAGAAAATGGGGAAATTCCATATGACCCAATATGTCTGACAAGTCGCACTATACGTCAACCCAAACTGCATCTTCCTCTCCAGGACTCCGAAAAGGTACTTTTGGAACACCAATGGGCATTAAATTAAAGAAAAAATTTAAGTACTATACTTCACTTTAATATGGAAACGTAAGAATGAGTTTATTGTCTTCTTCGAAGGTTTTTAGAGAAAGATAGAATTAAGAACTAAAAATCTTAATTGAAGAGATAGATCGTTCGAATAATAAAAAGGATCCATACATTCATTCCCCCAAAATAGGACTAATGCTCCCATTGCGTATTGGTACTTATCGGGTATAGAATAGATCTGCTTCTCTTTGTTCTTACGAACAGAATTCAGCCGTTATTTTCAACGGAATACAATAAAAAGTAACCTTTTCTCATACAGAATTCGCGGAAAAGATTAGCTAAATAAAGTCTATTGCAATGCGATAAAGTTACATAGTGTCTATTTTTCTTTGAGAAAGGGGTATTTCCATGGGTTTGCCTTGGTATCGTGTTCATACTGTCGTATTGAATGATCCCGGCCGATTGCTTTCTGTCCATATAATGCATACGGCTCTAGTTTCCGGTTGGGCCGGTTCGATGGCTCTATATGAATTGGCGGTTTTTGATCCCTCTGACCCTGTTCTTGATCCAATGTGGAGACAAGGTATGTTCGTTATACCCTTCATGACTCGTTTAGGAATAACCAATTCATGGGGTGGTTGGAGTATTTCAGGAGGAACTGTAACGAATTCGGGTATTTGGAGCTATGAAGGCGTGGCCGGAGCACATATTGTGTTTTCTGGCTTGTGTTTTTTAGCGGCCATCTGGCATTGGGTGTATTGGGACTTAGAAATATTCTGTGATGAACGTACAGGAAAACCTTCTTTGGATTTGCCCAAAATCTTTGGAATTCATTTATTTCTCTCAGGAGTGGCTTGCTTTGGCTTTGGCGCATTTCATGTAACAGGCTTATATGGTCCTGGAATATGGGTGTCTGATCCTTATGGACTAACTGGAAAAGTACAATCTGTAAGTCCAGCGTGGGGCGCGGAAGGTTTTGATCCTTTTGTTCCCGGCGGAATCGCCTCTCATCATATTGCAGCAGGTACACTGGGCATATTGGCAGGCCTATTCCATCTTAGTGTCCGTCCGCCTCAACGTCTTTACAAAGGATTACGTATGGGCAATATTGAAACTGTACTTTCTAGTAGTATCGCGGCTGTTTTTTTTGCAGCTTTTGTTGTTGCTGGAACTATGTGGTATGGTTCAGCAACAACCCCAATCGAGTTATTTGGTCCCACTCGTTATCAGTGGGATCAGGGATACTTCCAGCAAGAGATATATCGAAGAGTTGGTGCCGGACTAGCTGAAAATCTAAGTTTATCGGACGCTTGGTCTAAAATTCCCGAAAAATTAGCTTTTTATGATTACATTGGTAATAATCCGGCAAAAGGGGGATTATTCAGAGCGGGCTCAATGGATAGCGGGGATGGAATAGCTGTTGGATGGTTAGGGCATCCCGTCTTTAGAGATAAAGAAGGGCGCGAGCTTTTTGTACGTCGTATGCCTACTTTTTTTGAAACATTCCCGGTAGTTTTAGTAGATGGAGATGGAATTGTTCGGGCAGATGTTCCTTTTCGAAGGGCAGAATCAAAATATAGTGTCGAACAAGTAGGTGTAACTGTTGAGTTCTATGGTGGCGAACTCAATGGAGTCAATTATAGCGATCCTGCTACTGTGAAAAAATATGCTAGGCGCGCACAATTAGGCGAAATTTTTGAATTAGACCGGGCTACTTTAAAATCTGATGGTGTTTTTCGTAGTAGTCCAAGGGGTTGGTTCACTTTTGGGCATGCTTCGTTTGCTTTGCTTTTCTTTTTTGGACATATTTGGCATGGCGCTAGAACCTTGTTTAGGGATGTTTTTGCTGGTATTGATCCAGATTTGGATGCTCAAGTGGAATTTGGA
The DNA here is from genome assembly GCA_030737875.1 of Allium sativum. Classification (NCBI taxonomy): domain Eukaryota; kingdom Viridiplantae; phylum Streptophyta; class Magnoliopsida; order Asparagales; family Amaryllidaceae; genus Allium; species Allium sativum. The sequence continues at coordinate 22,741 of JASFAX010001729.1, read as the reverse complement.
GCATTCCAAAAACTTGGAGATCCAACTACAAAGAGACAAGTAGTTTGATACAAGACTGCTCTGGTACCTTTATCCTCTATCTCTATTTTTTTCTCGGGTACCCGAGAAAAAAATAGAGACTTGAATCAACTTCTTTTCGTTGATTCTTTCCGCTCTTTTTTTATGGTATGGTAAATGATCCCACTCAATCAAACGAATAGATGTGAAAGCTATAATTGTAAACCACGATCGAATCTATGGAAGCATTGGTTTATACATTTCTTTTAGTCTCGACTTTAGGGATAATTTTTTTCGCTATCTTTTTTCGAGAACCACCTAAGGTTCCGACTAAAAAATAATGAAATAATTTTTCATTATAGAAACTGAAGTAATGGGCCCTCATATCAAGAGGCTCATTACTTCAACAAGTCTAGTCTCCGTGTTCCTCGAATGGATCTCTTAGTTGTTGAGAGGGTTGCCCAAAAGCGGTATATAAGGCGTACCCCGTAAAGCTTACAAGTAAACCTGATATGAAGATGGCGACTAAGGTTGCTGTTTCCATTTTTCGAAAATTTCAAGATTACAACGGATCTACAATAAGATCGTTTATTTATTTACAATTACAACGGAATAGTATACAAAGTCAACCGATCTCAACCAATGATTAAATAGGATTTATGGCTACACAAACCGTTGAGGGTAGTTCTAGATCTAGGCCAAGACAAACTACTGTAGGGAGTTTATTGAAACCATTGAATTCAGAATATGGTAAAGTAGCTCCGGGCTGGGGGACTACACCACTTATGGGAGTTGCAATGGCTCTATTTGCAATATTCCTATCTATTATTTTGGAAATTTATAATTCTTCCGTTTTACTGGATGGAATTTCAATGAGTTAGGTTCATAAGAACTATGAACCTCTAGTTTTTCAATAAAAAAAAATTTTTATTGAAAACTTGGATTTAGAGACCTTTTTGGTAGTTCGACTGTGGTATTTCTTTTTTCGGTATTTCCGGAATATGAGCGTGTGACTTGTTATAATTGATCCTATTGATAATACAGAGAACGGCCCTGTCATCTCTATTAAGATGATTCCATCCCGTCGGATATTTATTCTAATATCTGGAACACGGAATATTATAGAAAAAAGTAAAAAAAAAAAATATTCTAACTATGATTCATACCTATTATTTAGACCTCGCAACCGGACTAAAAAAAAATTTCAGATGGGTATCTCCTAAATTAAATAATTTTTCTTTCGTTATACTTACGAAATTAATTTTATCTGAAGAACAACTTCTTTCTCTAGATTTTGTTGAGTTATTATATCCACTCATTGAAATTGAATAATTGATGATCAAATGGTTTTTACTCAAAGAACCCTTTTACTTAGCTTGGGATTAAATCATCGTGGTTCTTGTATGAATCTGAGGTTTTAATTGATTTATATATAGGGTCTTAACAAGGGAATTCCTATTAACAGTAAAACAAAAGTCGACCCGCATTACGCACAAAAAACAACAAATTAAATAACAAAAATAAACAAAAATAGGAAAGAGAAGATTCAAGGGGCCTGGAACGCTCAATATAAAGAAAAAGAAAGGTGTACGAGCTAACTTGATATTTTTGGCATTAGCATCACAAAGAATAGATTTCGGATTTTTTTTTACTTCCTATCTTTGGCACAAATTGCATCGAGCAGCTAAGAAGTTTTGAACTTTCTATTGCATATCCGTCAAAATTGGTATTTGTGTGTTTCTGTTTGAGCCGTACGAGAGAAAATTCTCATATACGGTTCTCGGGGGGGGGGTCCTCTCGGATTCCCTATCTCAATAAAGTATATGATTGGTTCGAGGAACGTCTCGAGATTCAAGCGATTGCAGATGATATAACTAGTAAATATGTTCCTCCTCATGTCAACATATTTTATTGTCTAGGAGGAATCACGCTTACTTGTTTTTTAGTACAAGTAGCTACGGGTTTTGCTATGACTTTTTACTATCGTCCAACTGTTACGGAGGCCTTTTCCTCTGTTCAATACATAATGACTGAAGCTAACTTCGGTTGGTTAATTCGATCAGTTCATCGCTGGTCAGCAAGTATGATGGTTCTAATGATGATTCTGCACGTATTTCGTGTGTATCTTACAGGTGGGTTTAAAAAACCCCGCGAATTAACTTGGGTTACAGGTGTGGTTCTGGCTGTATTGACTGCATCTTTTGGTGTAACTGGTTATTCCTTACCTCGGGACCAAATTGGTTATTGGGCAGTAAAAATTGTGACAGGCGTGCCGGACGCTATTCCTATAATAGGATCTCCTTTGGTAGAGTTATTACGTGGAAGTGCTAGTGTGGGGCAATCTACCTTGACTCGTTTTTATAGTTTACACACTTTTGTATTGCCTCTTCTTACTGCCGTATTTATGTTAATGCACTTCCCAATGATACGTAAGCAAGGTATTTCAGGTCCTTTATAGTTATAGCTTTATTTTATAGAGAAAACAAATCATAGATATTTGTAATTTCTGATATATCCTATCGGGAAGGAACAATAGTATTTCATTGCTACAAATATGTATTATTGAAAAAATAAGACATGTTTTTTGATACTTCTCTTCAACTCCGAAGTAGTTTAGTTCTTATTTGATAAGAATAGTTGAAGTGGATTCTCCGAAGAGAGGATGGATGGATTATGGGAGTGTGTGACTTGAACTATTGATTGGGCCATGCCGATATATTATTTTATACCGCCACGTTGAAATTCCCAACCAAACGTGTCTCCGCATCCAACCACCACGTAAATCCCCCTATGTAGCATAGGATAGGCCGGTTCGCTTGAGGAGAATTTTTTCTATGATCATGTCCGAATTATGTCATGCATGAACAGGCTCCGTAAGATCCTGTAGAATAAGTGATGTGGCATGATCCAATGTTTTATCTATCCCACTTACTTATTTATAGTATGGAAATGCATTCATTTCCTCTGCATCGACCTCGATCTATAATATGATACTATCGGAGTTAAATAAGGGATCTAAGGAAGAACAGAGGCTAGACTTTATTAGTAACAAGTAAAGACTTTGTATGTAAAAAAATCGAGATGTTGTGGGGAAAAAAACGAATAAAATCAAAAAGACATGAGACAGTCCAAAAAGCCCTTGATTATGATCAAATTTTTAAGCTTACTTGGATATTGAGCATTTATCTGTAAGAACTCAATTATTTGCACTGAATATGAATAGGTACAACTTCAGAAATGGGACCTAGTAAATCCTTTATCACTTACATAAAGTCATTCTATTTTATATGTGTGGATATCTATAAAATATAGATTTTCTATCAATCTATTTCTGTAATTCTTTTGAATCTTGCTCGAGCCGGATGATGAAAAATTATCATGTCCGGTTCTTTCGGGGGATGGATCCTTAAGAATTCACCTATCCCAATAACAAAGAAACCTGACTTGAGCGATCCTGTATTAAGAGCTAAATTGGCCAAAGGGATGGGGCATAATTATTATGGAGAACCCGCATGGCCCAATGATCTTTTATATATTTTTCCGGTAGTAATTCTAGGTACTATTGCATGTAATGTCGGCTTAGCAGTCCTAGAACCATCAATGATTGGTGAACCGGCGGATCCATTTGCAACTCCTTTGGAAATATTGCCCGAATGGTACTTTTTTCCTGTATTTCAAATACTCCGCACAGTACCCAATAAATTATTGGGTGTTCTTTTAATGGTTTCAGTACCAACAGGATTATTAACAGTGCCCTTTTTGGAGAATGTTAATAAATTCCAAAATCCATTTCGTCGTCCAGTAGCTACAACAGTCTTTTTGATCGGTACCGCAGTAGCTCTTTGGTTAGGTATTGGAGCAACATTACCTATTGATAAATCTCTAACTTTAGGTCTTTTTCAAATTGATTCAACTGTGAAATACCACGATGTAGGTATCTAGGGAATAGTCGCTTCTAAAGTGAATCCTCCCTAGATACATGAATTTTATTATGATCTATTTCGCGAAAATACGAATTGTGTGTCGAAGACAAAAAATGAAGTTTTTTTTATAAAATTTTATAAAAAAAGAAAAAAATTTCTTTAAAATGAAAACTTATTCTTAGGTAAATTGATTGCGAAATGTTTCTGTAGAGTATCCAATATCCGTTTTACATCTTCTGTACGAAAATATTCAATTCTCATAAGATCCTCCTGACTGTTACTCAAAAGGTCCAATAATGTATGTATATTGGACTTTTTGAGACAATTATAGGCCCTAGGAGATAGTTCTAATTGGTCAATAAAAATACATTTCAATGGAATTCCTTTTTTTTTTTTCTTTAGCTTAGTTAATCCATTTTGAAAGGTAAAAGGAGGTGGAATAAACCTGTTTTTATTTTCCTCGAAATGAATGTTCCTTTCCTCCGCATGCAGAAAAGGAATAAATAAATTAATCAAATTATGAGAAGCTTCATAAAGTGCTTCCTTAGGAGTTAAACTTCCATTCGTCCATATTTCTAGAAAAAGTATTTCTTGTTTTTCATTTCCATTTGCATAAGAATGAATACTATGATTTGCATTTCGAACAGGCATGGATACAGCATCTATAGGATAACTTCCGTTTTGAGAGTTATTTGTGGGGTTCATACGGTATCCGCGATCTCTATTGATTTGTAATCCAATACGCAAATCAATTGGTTCCGTCAGGTTAGCTATATGCTGTGTTGCGTCAACTATTTCCACGGAAGGCGGTGAGATGATATCTTGAGCGGTTACGTATCTAGGACCTCTAACGCAAATGGATGCGTCTCTAACTCCATACAGATTACTTCTCAATACAATTTCTTTCAAATTTATTAAAATCTCATGTACCGATTCCTCAATACCTACTATCGTAGAATATTCATGTGGCACTTTCTCAGATTTAGCACGTGTGATACATGTTCCTTCTATTTCTCCAAGTAAAGCCCTTCGCATGGCAATACCTATGGTATCGGCTTGCCCTTTCATGAGCGGGGACAGAATGAAACGACCATAATAAAGACACGTACTGTCTACTCTTGATTCAACACATTTCCACTGTAGTGTTCGAGTGGATCCTGCTATTTCCTCTCGAACCATACTAATATTATTATTTGATCAGATCATTGAATCGTTTATTTCTCTTGAAATCCATTTAATTCTTTTTTTTACACACGTCTTTTTTTGGGAGGTCTACATCCATTATGTGGCATAGGTGTCACATCACGTACGAAACTTAATAGTATACCACTTCTACGAATAGCCCGTAATGCTGCGTCTCTTCCGAGACCAGGACCTTTTATCATAACTTCTGCTCGTTGCATACCTTGATCTACTACAGTACGAATAGCATCTAAAGCGGCTGCTTGCGCAGCATAGGGTGTTCCCCTTCTTGTGCCTTTGAATCCAGAAGTACCGGCGGAGGCCCAAGAAACCACTCGACCTCGTACATCTGTAACAGTTACAATGGTATTGTTGAAACTGGCTTGAACATGAATAACTCCTTTTGGTATTCTACGTCCAGTTTTACGTAAATTAATACGCCCATTCCTACGCGAACCAATTTTTTGTATAGGTTTTGCCATATTTTATCATCTCATAAATATGAATCAGAAATATATAAAAAGATATGGAGATATCCATTTTATGTTAAAACAAATCTTTTATTTTTACATAACCCCTCTTTGAGAAATTTTAGAAAGATTATCCTTGTCTCTGTTTATGTCTCGGATTGGAACAAATCACTATGATTCGTCCGCGCCTACGGATCAGTCGACATTTTTCACAAATTTTACGAACAGAAGCCCTTATTTTCATATTTCTTACTCCTTACTTTAATTTTGAATCTATTCCTTGGAAGAAAATAAGTTTCTTGTTTTTTTTTCTTCAAATTGTATCTTTGATGAAAGGGATTTTTTCAAAAAGAATCTATCGAATCGTTCGAATCTTTGTTCCGAAGTCTATAAATTATACGTCCCCTGATAGCCTTATTTCTATTTTGATTCTATCCCCCGGCAGTGTTTGTATCAAACTGCGTCGGACCTTCCCCGAAATATAACCTAGAATTAGATCTTCATTATATAAAATATAAACGGATTCGGAGAGCATACCATTGGGAAATGATTCAGAAATTAAACCTTCATGAATCATTTTTTTTTTCATTCCAGGAAACCTTTTTGAAGTATCAACTAATGGAAGAAGAGTTATATAACTCACCTTTACTCCCTATTTCACAAATAGGAAGTTAGAGATAAAATTAGGATACCAGAGGGGGATCACCATATATAACACAAAATTTCTCCCCCAATTTTTTCTAGTCTAGCTTCTCGATCTGTCATTATGCCTCGAGAAGTGGAAAGAATTACAATTCCCATTCCACCTAAAATCTTAGGAATTCTTTTATAGTTGGAATAAATTCGTAGACCGGGTCGACTGATACGTTTTAAAATCGTTTTATATATTCCTTTCCTAGTTCTTTTATGACGCAAGGTTGAAACCAAGAAATTTTTATTACTTTCCTGATGTTTCCGAACATTTTCAATAAAACCCTCTCGTAGGAGTATTTTAACAATGTTTTCGGTGATATTTGTGGATACTATTCGAACTGTTCCATTTTTACTCATGTTAGCATTTCTTATAGAAGTTATTATATCAGCAATAGCGTCTCTGCCCATGACAAATTTTAATTATTGGTGCTTCTAATTTTGATATAATCAACATGTTTTTTTATTTGAATACTTCAAAGTATTCATTATTTTATTTAATTAAATTTGAAATTTTTTATTAAATTTATTTTTATTAAATTTATTATTAAATTTAGTAATTTTAGTAAAAGTATATGCGTGAGACACAATCTATTAATTGGGTTTATTTCAGATATCCTACTAGAACAATATCCTAATTTGATCTATGACTATGAGTCTTTATAATACCTCGGGAGCTAATGAAACTATTTTAGTAAAATTCAACTGTCTCAATTCCCGAGCAATCGCGCCAAAAACTCGAGTTCCTTTTGGATTTCCTTCTTGATCAATGACAACCGCTGCATTGTCATCATATCGTATTATCATACCGTTGTCACGTTTGAGCTCTTTACATGTACGTACAATTACGGCTCTTATTACTTCTGATCTTTCTAGAGGCATATTGGGCACTGCTTCTTTAATTACAGCAACAATAACGTCACCAATATGAGCATATCTATGATTACCGGCTCCTATGATTCGAATACACATTAATTCTCGAGCTCCACTGTTATCTGCTACATTCAAAAGGGTCTGAGGTTGAATCATATCATTTTTATTTGAATTTATTATTTCAATGCAAAGAAGGAGGAAAAAGAAGAAATAGTATTTGTCTAGAAATAAAGAAACTCGTGGTTGTTTTTTCATCCCTTTTTCATATTTAGTTCTACATCCCTATCCTGAAATAACAAATTGAGTTTTTATAGGCATTTTGCACGCAGCTATTGAAATTGCTGCTCTGGCTACAGTTTCTGAGACTCCGCCCATTTCGTAAAGTATTCGACCGGGTTTAACAACAGATACCCAATATTCGGGAGACCCCTTTCCCGACCCCATACGTGTTTCTGCGGGCCTTACTGTAATAGGTTTATCGGGAAAAACACGTACCCATATTTTTCCACCACGACGTGCATATCGTGTCATTGCTCTTCGCCCTGCTTCTATTTGTCTAGCGGTAATCCAAGCGGGTTCAAGTGCCTGAAGAGCATATCTGCCGAAGCAAATATGATTACCCCGGCAAGATATTCCTTTCATTCTTCCTCTATGTTGCTTACGAAATCTGGTTCTTTTGGGGTTATAATTGATGGTTTTTTCCCACCTCTACTACAGAACCGGACATGAGAGTTTCTTCTCATCCAGCTCCTCACGAATGAAAGGATTCGATAATATTACAGATGCGCATGTATTTAATAACTAATACATTAAACTAAGTAATGGGATTTATTGATATTATATTTCATTTATTAGATAAGAAGCTGTATATACGGTTAGATTTGTCTATTTATAGATATAGATAATGTTTCTTTTTTATACTGGATCCTTATTTTTTTTTTATTTTCTTTTAATAAATTATTGAATCAAGACAATATTGGAATCCAATAAATAAGAAATAAGGGTTTCGCGGGCGAATATTGACTCTTTCGTTTTCCTGCTTTATTCGTAGGATCAATCCACAACCTCTCCGAGTAAAAAAAAATTGTTCTTGGTTCATTCCGCCATCCCGCCTGCTCAATCATTTGGATTCTTTTAAATAGAATCTTATATAGTCACAGGTTTCGTCGTTCCTATAGCTTCTCCATTAATGATTAGGCCTGAACTCTGCAATGGAGCTCTCAACAAAATCTGTTTTCGAGTCAATCTCCTCAGTTTCTATTAACCGGAAGCTCTTTATTATTTATATATCATTTATTATTTATATATCAATCGATACAATATTAAACAATAAATATTAAAACAATATAAAATTAATGCTTTATTACATTGCCTTTTATTTATATGAGGTAATTCATAGACCATACATATTGGAATTATATATCATTGATATTTTTGTTCTCTCTTTCTATCACCTTTCCATTTATCCGCATCCCTTTATATATTTTTTTTTTCAAATCCACAATCATATTTTTTTGTTATGGAACAATTCCAGTTGTTACAACTATATGATTGATCCAGTCATATAGTGACTGTTTTTGGGATCTCGACAATATGAAGCAATAAGTTAGTTATTAGTTTTTAATTTATTTATTATAGTAGTTGTAATTATTTAATTAATATTAGGATTAGGGATCAGTCTTTTTTTGATTCTACTAAAAACTCTAAAGAAAAACTAACGAGTCACACACTAAGCATAGCAATTATAAAAAAAAAAGATTAATTTCTTTTTGATTCAACCTTATAGAATTCGAATTATTTTATTTTTTTTAACAGAAAAACAGAAAAAGTGTCTAGTTTTTTGTTCTATATATCACTATATTACTGGATAGAATGACAAAATAAATAAAGGTCTATTATTCTTCATCCACAAATATCCAAATTTTGAGGCCTAGTACTCCATGGATAGTTCGAATTGTATAGGAACAATGATCAATTTTAGCGCGAATTGTTTGTAGAGGAACCCTACCTTCTCTGATCCATTCGACACGTGCAATTTCTTTTCCGTCAATACGTCCTGCAATTTGTATTTGAATTCCTTTTGTATCTGTTTGTTCAGTTAATTCAATAGCTCTTTTCATTGCCTTTCGAAATGAAACTCTATTTCTTAATTGAGAAGCCATATATTCTGCAAGAATATTGGGGTCTCCATAAGGTTTTTCTATTCGTGTGATAGCAATGTTGATTCTTCGGTTCACAGAACGAAATTCTTTTTGTACATTCATCTGTAATTCTTCGATTCCTCGTGTTCGGCCCTCTATTAATAAATTTGGGAATCCAATATGGATTATAACCTGAATTAAATCAATTCTTTTTTTAATTTCTATACGCGAAATTCCAATTCCTTCGAAACCAGAGGATATTCTTTTATTTTTTTGTACATAGTTCTTTATACAATTTCGTATTTTATCATCTTCTTGTAGACCTACAGAAAAATTTTTTGGTTGTGCGAACCAAAAAGAATGATGATTTTGGTTTGTACCAAGTCTGAAACCAAGCGGATTTATTTTTTGTCCCATATTTTTTATTATATTATCTTTCCATCTATTTTTTTCTAAATATGAATCTAAATATTAAATTCATCGAAAGATAATTTTGATTTATCTTTTAATACAATTGTTATATGACAAGTCGGCCTTTTTATCGGATAACTACGTCCTCGAGCTCTAGGTCTTAATTTTTTCACAAAAGAACCTCCATTGACTTCGGCTTTACTAATGAATAAATCGGTTTCCTTCAAACCCATATTATGACTAGCGTTTGCTGCTGCGGAATAAACCAATTTTAAAATGGGGTAGGATGCTCGATAAGGCATAAGTTCCAATATCATAAGTGTTTCTTCATAAGAACGCCCGCGAATCTGATCAATTACCCTTTGCGCTTTGAAAACAGACATACATATATGTTGAGCTAAAACTTTTACTTCTCCACCTCCACTCGAATTTGAGTTCTTTTTCTTTATCATAAGGTTATCTCCCGCCAATGAATGATAAGTATCTATTTTTTTCCAAATTAACGACGAGATTTATTATCGTTTCTCGCATGTCTCGCGAAAGTCAGAGTCGGCGCGAATTCTCCCAATTTGTGACCTACCATACGATCTGTTATATAAATAGGTAAATGTTCCTTTCCATTATGAATAGCGATTGTATGGCCAATCATTTTGGGTATAATGGTAGATGCCCGAGACCAAGTTACTATTATTTCTTTCTCCTCCCTCATGTTGAGTTTTTCAATTTTTCTTGATAAATGATTAGCTACAAAAGGGTTTTTTTTTAGTGAACGTGCCACAGCTGATTACTCCTTTTTTTACATTTTAAAGATTGGCATTCTATGTCCAATAGAATATCTCGATCTAAGTATGAAGGTAAGAATAAATACAATAATGATGAATGGAAAAAAGAGAAAATCCTTTAGCTAGATAAGGGGCGGATGTAGCCAAGTGGATCAAGGCAGTGGATTGTGAATCCACCACGCGCGGGTTCAATTCCCGTCGTTCGCCCATCACATTATTTCAAATTCAAAAAATTCTATTTTCAATATTCCTATTTACGGCGACGAAGAATAAAACTATCACTATATTTTTTCCTTTTCCGACTTCTTCTTCCAAGCGCAGGATAACCCCAAGGAGTTGTGGGTTTTTTTCTACCAATTGGGGCTTTCCCTTCCCCACCTCCATGGGGATGGTCTACAGGGTTCATAACTACTCCTCTTACTACAGGACGCTTACCTATCCAACACTTCGATCCGGCTCTACCCAAACTTTGTTGATTCACCCCAACATTACCCACTTGTCCGACTGTTGCTAAGCAGTTTTTGGATATCAAACGGACCTCCCCGGATGGTAATCTTAATGTGGCTGATTTACCCTCTTTTGCGATCAGTTTCGCTACAGCGCCCGCCGCCCTAGCTAATTGTCCACCCTTTCCAAGCGTGATTTCTATGTTATGTATGGCCGTGCCTAAGGGCATATCGGTTGAAGTAGATTCTTCTTTTAAAAACCCCTTCCCAAACTGTACAAGCTTCTTCCAAAGCATACGGCTTTCTAGATGTATATGATGATATCTAGACAGATGGATCTTTATCTTATATGAATCGTATGATGAAGTACCACAGGAGTGGATATATAGGAATCCAAATCTGCCGAATCACTCATGTATGATCTTCTACATCCTAGGTCTCCCCGTTCCATCATCTGGCTTATGTTCTTCATGTAGCATTCAGACCGAATGACTCTATGAAACTACGTCGATACTTCCACATATTACGGGTAACGTAGGAGACATCTCTATTTTTCCCCGGGGGGATCTTTATAATTACCACTGCTTAGCTTTCAATTCGCCTCTGACCATCAAATTAAATGTGAATAACCCGTCCTCCTCTCTTTGAAACAAGGGGCGCTTCCGGTTCTGTGCGTGCTTCAAACAATTTTGTCTTCTCCATATTACCATATCTCTAGAGTCAATAATTTTCTATGAGGAACTACTGAACTCAATCACTTGCTGCCGTTACTCAACAGTTTTCTGTTGAGGTCTATCCCATAGAGGTACTCAAATTGGATCAGTGATTGATTTCTAGGTTTCATCGTAAACCTAATTGGTTACTTCCAATTACGTAAATCAATAGTTCAAACCGCACTCAAAGGTAGGGCATTTCCCATTGATATAGGGACTTCTGTACCAGAAATAATGGTATCTCCAATTATAGTCCCTCTGGGGTGTAAAATATATCTTTTCTCGCCATCCCCATAATGTATGAGACAAATGTATGCATTTCGATTAGGGTCATATTCTATGGTTACGATTCTACCAGATATGTCTTTTTCATTCCGTCGAAAATCGATTTTACGGTATAGACGCTTATGACCTCCCCCTCTATGTCTTGCGGTAATGATTCCTCTGGCATTACGACCTTTACCACAATGATGCTGTCCACAGATCAAATTATTTCGTGGATTGGATTTCATTTTTCTGTCTATGGCTCTATTACGTGTGCTCGGGGTAGAAGTTTTGTATAAATGTATCGCCGTGTTATTAAGTATTTTGCTTTAAGTTCTTTTCTCTATAAGAGGTGGAATAGAATAACCCGGTTGAAGCGTAATGATCATACGTCTGTAATGCATTGTATGTCCCATAATAGGCCCTATTCTTCTACCCTTTCCTGGGAGTCGATGACTATTCATAGCTATTACCTTGACACCAAAGAAGAGTTCGACCCAATGCTTTATTTCTGTCCTAGTTGATCCTGATTCGACATTAGAAGTATATTGATTGTTCCCCAATAACCGAATACTTTTTTCTGTAAATACTGCATATTTGATTCCATCCATAACTCCATTTTCTTCCCTATGAGTTCCAGTATCGATAAGAATTCTAGTTCTTACTGTTCATATGGTATGGTATGAATATACCATACCAATTCGTTATGTATGGATGCTGAGATTCCATTGATACAGAGCCAATTCCAATAGACTTATTGAACGTTCCCATTGGCGTGCATCCAGCAGGAATTGAACCTACGAATTTGCCAATTATGAGTTGGGCGCTTTAACCATTCAGCCATGGATGCTTAACAGGGCTCATTGTACATCGTGAATAACCAAATTCCAATTGAAATGAAATCTTTAGGAGGAATCAATGAAATCTTTAGGAGGAATCAATGAAACGATATCAATTCAAATCCTGGATCTTCGAATTGAGAGAGATATTGAGTGAGATCAAGAATTCTCACTATTTCTTAGATTCATGGATCAAATTCGATTCAGTGGGATCTTTCACTCACATTTTTTTCCACCAAGAACGTTTTATGAAACTCTCTGACCCCCGAATTTGGAGTATCCTACTTTCACGTGATTCACAGGGTTCAACAAGCAATCGATATTTCACGATCAAAGGTGTAGTACTGCTTGTAGTAGTGGTCCTTATATCTCGTATTACCAATCGAAAGATGGTCGAAAGAAAAAATCTCTATTTGATGGAGCTTCTTCCTATACCTATGAATTCCATTGGACCCAGAAATGAGACATTGGAAGAATCTTTTTGGTCTTCCAATATCAATAGATTGATTGTTTCGCTCCTGTATCTTCCAAAAGAGAAAAAGATTTCTGAGAGTTGTTTCATGGATCCGCAAGAGAGTACTTGGGTTCTCCCAATAAATAAAAAGTGTATCATGCCTGAATCGAACCGGGGTTCGCAGTGGTGGAGGAACCGGATCGGAAAAAAGAGGGATTCTAGTTGTAAGATAGCTAATGAAACCGTAGCTGGAATTGAGATCTCATTCAAAGAGAAAGATAGCAAATATCTGGAGTTTCTTTTTTTATCCTATACGGATGATCCGATCCGCAAGGACCATGATTGGGAATTGTTTGATCGTCTTTCTCCGAGGAAGAAGCGAAACATAATCAACTTGAATTCGGGACAGCTATTCGAAATCTTAGGGAAAGACTTGATTTGTTATCTCATGTCTGCTTTTCGTGAAAAAAGACCAATTGAAGGGGAGGGTTTCTTCAAACAACAAGGAGCTGAGGCAACTATTCAATCAAATGATATTGAGCACGTTTCCCATCTCTTCTCGAGAAACAAGTGGGGTATTTCTTTGCAAAATTGTGCTCAATTTCATATGTGGCAATTCCGCCAAGATCTCTTCGTTAGTTGGGGGAAGAATCAGCACGAATCGGATTTTTTGAGGAACGTATCGAGAGAGAATTGGATTTGGTTAGACAATGTGTGGTTGGTAAACAAGGATTGGTTTTTTAGCAGGGTACGGAATGTATTGTCAAATATTCAATATGATTCCACAAGATCTATTTTCGTTCAAGTAACGGATTCTAGCCAATCGAAAGGATCCTCTGATCAATCCAGAGATCATTTCGATTCCATTAGAAATGAGGATTCAGAATATCACACATTGATCGATCAAACAGAGATTCAGCAACTAAAAGAAAGATCGATTCTTTGGGATCCTTCCTTTCTTCAAACGGAACGAACAGAGATAGAATCAGATCGATTCCCGAAATGCCTTTTTGGATCTTCCTCAATGTCCCGGCTATTCACGAAACGTGAGAAGCAGATGAATAATCATCTGCTTCCGAAAGAAATCGAAGAATTTCTTGGGAATCCTACAAGATCAATTCGTTCTTTTTTCTCTGACAGATGGTCAGAACTTCATCTGGGTTCGAATCCTACTGAGAGGTCCACTAGAGATCAGAAATTTTTGAAGAAAAAACAAGATGTTTCTTTTATCCCTTCCAGGCGATCGGAAAATAAAGAAATGGTTGATATATTCAAGATAATTACGTATTTACAAAATACCGTCTCAATTCATCCTATTTCATCAGATCCGGGATGTGATATGGTTCCGAAGGATGAACCAGATATGGACCGTTCCAATAAGATTTCATTCTTGAAAAAAAATCCATTTTTGGATTTATTTCATCTATTCCATAACCGGAACAAAGGGGGATACACGTTACACCACGATTTTGAATCAGAAGAGAGATTTCAAGAAATGGCAGATCTATTCACTCTATCAATAACCGAGCCGGATCTGGTGTATCATAGGGGATTTGCCTTTTCTATTGATTCCTACGGGTTGGATCAAAAAAAATTCTTGAATGAGGTATTCAACTCCAGAGATGAATCGAAAAAGAAATCTTTATTGGTTCTACCTCCTCTTTTTTATGAGGAGAATGAATCTTTTTATCGAAGGATCAGAAAAAAATTGGTCCGGATCCACTGCGGGAATGATTTGGAAGATCCAAAACTAAAAACAGCGGTATTTGCTAGCAACAACATCATGGAGGCAGTCAATCAATATAGATTGATCCGAAATCTGATTCAAATCCAATATAGCATCTATGGGTACATAAGAAATGTATCGAATCGATTCTTTTTAATGAATAGATCCAATCGCAACTTCGAATATGGAATTCAAAGGGATCAAATAGGAAATGATACTCTGAATCATATAACTATAATGAAATATACGATCAACCAACATTTATTGAATTTGAAAGAGACTCAGAAGAAATGGTTTGATCCTCTTATTTCTCGAACCGAGAGATCCATG
>JASFAX010001729.1:2500-5000 GCA_030737875.1 Allium sativum | reverse complement strand
ATTTTAGTGATGGGTTCTATAGGAACTGGACGATCCTGTTTGGTCAAAAACCTAGCGGCAAACTCCTATGTTCCTTTCATTACGGTATTTCCGAACAAGTTCCTGGATGACAAGCCTAAAGAGTATCTTATTGATGATATCGATATTGATGATAGTGACGATATCCATATTGATGATAGTGACGATATTGATGATGACCTTGATACGGAGCTGCTAACTATGACGAATGTGCTAACTATGTATATGACGCCGAAAATAGACCGATTTGATATCACCCTTCAATTCGAATTAGCAAAAGCAATGTCTCCTTGCATAATATGGATTCCAAACATTCATGATCTGTATGTGAATGAGTCGAATTACTTATCCCTCGGTCTATTAGAGAACTATCTCTCCAGGGATTGTGAAAGATGTTCCACTAGAAATATTCTTGTTATTGCTTCGACTCATATTCCCCAAAAAGTGGATCCCGCTCTAATAGCTCCGAATAAATTAAATACATGCATTAAGATACGAAGGCTTCTTATTCCACAACAACGAAAGCACTTTTTCATTCTTTCATATACTAGGGGATTTCACTTGGAAAAGAAAATGTTCCATACTAACGGATTCGGGTCCATAACCATGGGTTCTAATGCACGAGATCTTGTAGCACTTATCAATGAGGCCCTATCAATTAGTATTACACAGAAGAAATCAATTATAGAAACTAATACAATTAGATCCGCTCTTCATAGACAAACTTGGGATTTGCGATCCCAGGTAAGATCGGTTCAGGATCATGGGGTCTTTTTCTATCAGATAGGAAGGGCTGTTGCACAAAATGTACTTCTAAGTAATTGCCCCATAGATCCTATATCTATCTATATGAAGAAGAAATCGTGTAAGGAAGGAGATTCCTATTTGTACAAATGGTACTTCAAACTTGGAACGAGCATGAAGAAATTAACGATACTTCTTTATCTTTTGAGTTGTTCTGCCGGATTGGTCGCTCAAGATCTTTGGTCTTCACCCGGACCCGGATCCGATGAAAAAAATAGGATCACTTCTTATGGATTCGTTGAGAATGCTTCTGATCTAGTTCGTGGCCTATTAGAAGTAGAAGGCGCTCTGGCGGGATCCTCACGGACAGAAAAGGATTGCAGTCAGTTTGATAATAATCGAGTGACATTACTTCTTCGGTCCGAACCAAGGAATCCGTTAGATATGATGCAAAATGGATCTTTTTCTATCGTTGATCAGAGATTTTTCTATGAAAAATACGAATCGGAGTTTGAAGAAGGGGAAGGAGCCCTCGACCCGCAACAGATAGAGGAGGATTTATTCAATCACATAGTTTGGGCTCCTAGAATATGGCGCCCTTGTGGCAATCTATTTGATTGTATCGAAAGGTCCACTGAATTGGGATTTCCCTATTGGGCCGGGTCATTTCGGGGCAAGCGGATCATTTATCATAAAAAGGATGAGCTTCAAGAGAATGATTCGGAGTTCTTGCAGAGTGGAACCATGCAGTACCAGACACGAGATAGATCGTCCAAAGAACAAGGCTTTTTTCGAATAAGCCAATTCATTTGGGACCCTGCAGATCCATTCTTTTTCCTATTCAAAGATCAGCCCTTTGTCTCTGTGTTTTCACGTCGAGAATTCTTTGCAGATGAAGAGATGTCAAAGGGGCTTATTACTTCCCAAACAAATTCTTCTACATCTATATCTAGACACTGGTTCATCAAGAATACGCAAGAAAAGCACTTCGAATTGTTGATTCATCACCAGAGATGGCTTAGAACCAATAGTTCATTATCTAATGGATCTTTCCGTTCTAATACTCCATCCGAGAGTTATCAGTATTTATCAAATCTCTTCCTATCTAACGGAACGCTATTGGATCAAATGGCAAAGACATTGTGGAGAAAGAGATGGCTTTTCCCGGATGAAATGAAATATTTGATTCATGTAACAGGGGAAAGATTTCCCATTCCTTAGCCGTAAAGATATGTGGCCATGAAAAGGGGATTAAGTGGAACAGAATTGGCCGGGTGGTAGAGTCGTGGAAACACTTGTTTATTCCATATTTTGGACCTTAGCTCCATGGAGCAATATGCTACTGCTGAAGCATGGAAGAATTGAAATCTTAGATCAAAACACTATGTATGGATGATATGAACTGCCTAAACAAGAATTCTTGAACGGTGAACAACCAGAGCCTATTACTCACTACATCAAAGAATTTCCATTAATGAAACCATGGAAATCCGTCGGAAAAGAAAAAATACGCATGTCCGATGAAACGATTGTTGCTATCTGCTCCAATAACGAATCATTGGTTTAACTGAATAACTAAAGAAAATAGATAGACCTTTCTCTTCGTCTCAGGTCGATGGATCTTCTCAATTGGAAGATCTCCCATATGGATAATACATATTCCGGTTGACCGAGCCTAATTCGAATTGTTTTGTTCCGAAGCAAAGATATCCATGGAGGTGGTTCGTCCTATTTACGA
>JASFAX010001728.1:0-49164 GCA_030737875.1 Allium sativum | reverse complement strand
TGTCGAAACTGTTATTCAGAATGGGTATAAACCCGGCCTTTCCGAATAACTCACGTATATAATAAATAAGTGTTATAAAAACACATCATATGCCTTATTCCAATTCTGAATATTCTTTTATTTAAATATTGATATCCTTTGGGAAAGGTTCCCATTAATTTTATCAAAGATAATTTTTTTTTTAAAATTTATTCTTTAATCTTCCTTTGAATATTAATTCTAACCATGTTAAGGTTTTCCAAACTAGTCAGGATTAGCGCACCTTGCCAAAGTAATCTTTTGTTTAATCTCCCAATCCCAACCTATTCATCCCATGGAGCAAAACTGGTAATACTCCATATCTAACACCATGGTGTTATCGGTAAAATTAATTACCATTTCCCGTTCAAATCTACTTAAAGATTTAAATATCGCTTTTGAGAAAAACTGGTGATTCTCCATTCTCAATCATTTAAATCTGATTAAAGATTCATTAAACTCCACTTAGTTTTAATCTTCCCAAAAATCAATATTAATGATTATATAACTTGGGAAATCATATCCTCTCTTTAACTAGGTTAAAGAACCAATGTCATTTAAAACACGGTTCACGATAAACCCAAAATCATATTCCATTTTATTCCAGTTACTAAATATAACTGGAAATTTTAATAATCTTAATTAAAAGATTTATTCTTTTCACACGGGGTTTAAGAACAGTGTTACTGAAGACACCATTCCATCAGTCTCTAACCGTAAATTAGTAAGAGAACAATTCTCTAAGTATTAATCCTGAAGGAAGAAACCAACATCAGATCAATACCCAGGAAACCATTCAACTTAGCTAATATCCAGTTAGTTTCTAATTACATCATTCCATCAGTCTCTAACTGTAGATTAGTAAGAGAACAATTCCCTAAGTATTAATCCTGAAGGCCGAAACCAACATCAGATCAATACCCAGGAAACCATTCAACTTAGCTAATCTCCAGTTAGTTTCTAATTTTCTTAACTCCATTGGGTTTAAGAACAACATTTTTAAAGATACCATTCACGACAAATCCAAAATTCAATTCAGTTTAATTCCAATTAAATATTAATTAATTGGTAAACTTCATTAAATCTTAATAAAAAGATTTAATCTTTTCTCAACTGGGTTTAAGAACAGTGTTAGTGAAGACACCATTCACGACAAACCTAAAATCCCATATGATATTAAATACAAGGCTTTAAATAGAAAATATATCGGCTTATATTCAATATCAAATTCTGAAACCAACAATTATTGTATTGGAATAACGATATATATATATATCTTCCAAATTCCTCCACAATATTCGTATAACCACGGAATCCAATATCGAAATATTCCGAAGAATTACGATTCAAATCCATTTCTATTTCATAAGGGCATTGGAAAGTGCTGGGGTATTGGATGGGGTGGGGGGATTCAATGGGACTAAGAATTATTTTTAAAAATTATTGAATTATTCTAGTTCATAACTAGTTCATTTTGATAAAAATATATTTTTATCTTTTTAAATATGGAATTTTTCATCCCAATTCTTTTCAAATCATTTACAATGATTTTACACAAATTATTGACATTTTAAGTATTTTATCAAGGTCCGTACAGTCGACTTCCATAAACAGTCATCGAACTGCACTTACTACGACCTTGTCCAAATTTTATTTGGACATAGTTCCGAATCTAACCATTAGATTTCAAATTTCTTATATTCGTTGGAAAGCACTTTTTGATACGAACCCAACGGTTCCGGTTTTAGGAGAATTCGACGGTCGGATCTCCCGTAATGTCCATTCGAAGTCAATGGTCGAAATTCGCGAACTACCATGGCGCGACACGTTTTATTTAGGCCATTAAAATATATAATGTATATATTATATATATTTCATTGATTTCCATTTAAAACGTATTTTATAAATCGTTTTAAATTCGTTTTGAAAATGATTTCAACTTCATATTCAATTTCAGATCAAAATTGAATATTCCATATCATTAATATATAAATGATAATATTTTCAAAAAATTAGATTTTGAAATCACTTCCTTTTAAATATTCCTTATAAAAATGAATAAAATCGATATAAATATCGTTCAAGTCAAAATGGCATTAATCTAATCAACATGGCTTTTTATATTTAAATATTTTCGTGTCTATCCCAAATCGGACATCAAAATCATATTTTGATCCATTACTGAATATTATTTTAAAATATTCGTTATTTTAAAATATTCTATATTCTTCAATTTAAAACATTAGTTAATTTAAAATATTCGTTCTTTCTGAATTGGAATCAGATAGAGCCAATTACCATATAATTTTATTTATATGGATTTCATACAACACACGTATACAACAACAATCAAATATAGTCAACCATCATCTAGAGTGCATTACACAATTACATAAGCATTAAATATAAGTAATCAATACTTACAACAGCTTATCAACCAATCGATCGACATACAAATAAATAAATGGGATTAGTGTACGTCAAATATCATCCCAATACCCGTGTGGGGTTTTCAAACAACAAACACAGATTTACTGGTACAGTTGGGCGATGCGTAAAATATATCGTCCCAATCCATATCAGTCAAATGGGTTTACATAAACAAATCGTTCGATTTGTAAATGAATAATTAGTTTATTCATATACACGTTAAAAATTATATTTTTAACTATAAAATATTTATTTCATCTCATGAATATTTTATACAGTCCATTTCACATCACAAACAATTTTCACAACACAATCAAATCAAACAGGTCGTCCATGGTGTGTGGACGACGGGGAGCAGTTTGTATATGCAGTTATAAAATAAATAACTGAACAGAGAATTTTAGTGAGGAGTTCTCACCTTTGGGATCCACTCCTCCATTTCATTTTTGAATTTCTGAAATAGCTTGGATTTGCCCGAAATTCAACACAGTCTTTTCCACACTGTTCATATTGAAAATCACATTATCAATATGATGTTTATATATTTTTATCTAACTAAAATCATATTTTTCCATCGTTGCTTATATTAAAAAAAATCATATTTTGATGTCGCTATACATATAATAAAAATCATATTTTCACTTCGTTTCATATATAAAAATTCAATTTTTATATCGCTATTGAATATATAAAAATCATACTTTTCTATTTTAAAAATCCTATGTTTTTCTAAATTAAAAATCAAATCTTTCATGTTTATAAATCTCACTTTCATGTATATAAAATTCTCATTTTCCTTGTATAAAAAATCATATTTTTATACATCATATTTAAAATTAAAAATATTATTTTTAATTATTTATATAACTAAAAATGTAAATAAACGCTCACCTTCGGCGCTGACGGAGCGCGGTGTTGACGGCCAAGTGGTGGTGGCCCCGAGTGGTGCTTCGCGACGAAGAAAGAGGGTTTTTCTGGATTTTAAAATAATTAAAAATTGGATTTTTGGAAGAAGGAGGTCCCCGGGGTCAGAGGTGGGGTGCTGGAGGGGCGGCGTGGCTTGGTGGTGGTGGTCGGATGGTGGCTGCGGTGGGGTCTAATTGGTGGTGGCGGCGTTGTTTTAGGGTTTAGGGGCAGTGGGGTTTCGATTAGAGGAAAGAGGAGCAAGTGGGAGCCGCTGGAGGTGGGGGCTTGGTGGAGGGAGGCGACACATCCACTGGGGTGGCGCGCGATTGGGTCGACGGTGGGTTGAGGGGGGGCTGGACGACGTCGTGATTTTTGAAAAGAGGGGGCGGTTTCTCGCGTTGACGACGAGAAAGAGAAAATTGAGGGGTTTGACCCCCCGGTCAAACCCCATATATATATATATATATATATGTGTGTGTGTGTGTGTGTGTGTGTGTGTGTGTGTTTCAAAAAGTAACTTTCGTGCATGAACTCCGAACGAGGCCCAACGACTGTCACCCCTAGCTGATTTCCCCCATTCCGAACATAATGGGATATGTTTCGTAACCCAATTCGGCTGTTATGATCAGTTTCAACTAAGTTTAAAATATAAATCATTATATTTTAAATTCAAATGCCCGTTTTAATTTACTGGGGCCACATACGGACTCCAAAAATTCCAAAAAAATAAATCTGGCTATGTTTTGAAGATACGGTCCCAACAAAATTAATTTCATCAATTTGGAGACTGTTTGAAAAACGGTCATTTTTCAATCGATTAAATTGAAACTGAATTGACCAAACACGTTTAAATCCACCACTCTCACATATTGATTCCAAAAAATTATGAAAATTAGAATCTAATAATAATTTGACATTGCGGATCCAACAAAAGTGGTCTCATCGAAAACGGGGTCGTTTGCAAAATTTCTATTTTTAAGGGCTATATTTCCATAGCGACTATTCTGAATTTTCAACTGGGCATAACTTTTTATTCACCCTATGAAATTTCAATTTTTCGGATTCGTTGGAAAGATATTTTCAAACAGATTCAAATATTTATGGTTTTTCTAAAATCTGGTTTATTTTGAATCCTATACATTCATTTGAAATTTGAAATCGAATTTTCAAACTACCGTGCCATTTTCAATTCCTTTTATAATTAAAATAAATATTTATATTCTAACTTCAATTTAAATAAATACATACGTTCTAATTCTATTCAAAATAAATTTCTAGTCGTTATTATTTAAAATAATTCATTTTAAATATTCAAAATTCATCAAAATTGCCAAAATAAAAATTTTAAATTGGTTCTGATTTTACGGGTTGTTACGATTTCCCAAGTTTATATATATATAAATTAGTTTATTACCAATTTATTATTATTCAATTATTTTAATTAATTAAATTGGGATTGTTTGAGACTTGAAACCTTTGATTCGAATGTAATTAACCCTTGTTGAATGAATACAATGAGCCATATTATCGAAATAGCAATAGTCTCGATCTTTGATTTATAAGTGATGGTTGGAAGTAAAGAGTTAAGAAAAGAAAACTATTGTAATGTATATAAGAAACCATTCTAACAATAAAATGAACTTTGTTAAGTATATATATGATTGAAAGAACTTAATTCGAAAATGTATTCCATATGAATCGTTGGTTATTTGGAAAAACCGGAATCGAAATTTAATCCTCGAAAGCCATTCCAAATAATCGTACGACGAAATAAATGAAGACATATGAACGACGATTGAAGACCGTCGTTCTTCACATCGAATGGGATGCCTACTGATTTGTTTCTTTACTGAATAGCTACAGTAGAAAGATGACCCTATTACTGAAGTAGCAGAAAGTCCGATCGTATTTAGAGAACTTTCGGATTGCAAGGGACTTCGCACTCAAACCTGAGTCGTGAAATAAGGCGCCTTTGGATTCATTCGAATCCGGAATGAACTCATACGATGTGTGTCTAACATTGTATTTTATAGTGTGTTAACTAATTACTACCGAACATATTTCTGTTGGTGATGGGAGTTTATTCCCTTGACTAAAAGTTATTTGGTCGGTGATTATCAGTTGTAGATTATGAAATGGCAGTGTGGCATCCAAAGTGCTGCAGTTGATGAAATGATCAAAGCACGGCTTAGTGTAAGAGCGTTGCTTTGTGGTACGAAACCTCGTGAACCTCACAACCTAAAATGATGGGAAACTGGCGGTTAGATTGTATATCTATACATATTATCTATTGAACTTGAAAGCTTCGATGGTGGATCCACCTGTGAACCCTGAAGGAATAAAGTATATACAGTGTCCAATGTCTGGATGAAAACCAAGATATATACTTTGCGCTACGTATTCGTAGTCCATTGTCTGGATGTTATCCGGGAGATACTTAGTTTTGTGTCCTCGATTGATCTTTCATGCCAGGAACCATCTTGTTGGAATTCCACTAACCGATAAGAGCCTTTCGCTTTGTTTGTAATCTATGTATGTAGGCATAGTCACTATTCTTGCTAGATTTGTAAATTTATTTGCAAAATATTTTAAAGTATTATTAGCAGTAATAATACACACCGTCGATGTAACACCCCACCTCCGCCATGGTCACTCTTGCAAGTACACTAGCTTTGGAGGGGCGTTAAACGGGGTAAACATGCGTAAAGATATCACAAGACAGAACATATGAGTAAAACAGAGTAAATAAAGCAGCGGATAGAACTACTATTTCAAAACCATAGTCAACTTACATCAAAAGTACTTAGTCATTGTTTTCCAATTACTACAAGTCTAGAAACATAAACTGAAAACTGGAAATAACATAAAGTAAACTATCCCCAAAGTAGATGTGGTAAAGCCATAGCGAGCTCAAGTCCAAACCATACATGAGCTATCCAGTAAGCAAGCTAAAGACCCAAGCTAGGTGCTAGTGTTCCCACCCTGAGAACCCTGGGGGGGGGGGGAGGAACAAAAGGAAAGAGGCGAAAGAAAACGGGTCAGTCAAAAAGACTGGTAAGTCCTACCTACTATTAGTATAAAAACTAATAAAGTTAACTGGACATGTAAAACAGAGATGAAACATAGGATGATAACTGGCATGGTGAAAAGTTAACAAGATAGATCAAGTGTGGCATCGCATATACAATGGTTAAGTTGCACCAGGTGTACTAGTATTCTAATCCATGTCCAGTATAAACAAGAAATGATTCCTTGGCCCAATGTTGGCCCAACATCATGAGATGACCTAAATCAAGGTCCAACTACTCGGTCTAGTCGATCGGCTCCCTATAAGCCTAACTCGTCGTGTATCGGTGTCATACGGCCTAATCATGGAATGTAGTTAACTGTGCAAGGTCCACCCTAGGGTGTATCCAGCCCTAAGGTGTAAACCACAGACACAAATCAAGCACGCACATTCTAAACCTACTAGTGCCCATGTTCAACTCTGGACTTAATGTGCACGACCATGGTCCGCCTGAACAACCGGTGCACCCTTCAGCCGTCTCTTTTGGTCTCTTACAATCAGTCCAGTAATCGTGCCCCACCCTAGCCTAGTCCAGGGTATCCAGATACTCCCAAGTGGGTTACTGCTGAAAAGGACCACGTAACTAGGATTTCAAGTGGGTTAAGTGTGGTTAACCCTATCTTAACTATGTATTGAGTTGGTCAAGTGTATCCAAGCAGTTCATGACTTAACCCTATCAATACATCGTGTTTAATTGGTTAAGTATTCAAGTAGTCCATGACTTAACCCTACCAACCCATCGTGTTTATTTGGTTAAGTATTCAAGTAGTCCATGACTTAACCCTACCATGTGGCATTAATTAACTTAATGCACCCCAACCTCTCACATTAGACTTTGTTGTGGTTACTAGTTAAGCCGGGCGGGTCCGGGTAGCTTTACACCACAACCTAGTCTAACCTCGGGTTTTAAGTGCGATATGACCAACTACTCACATTGGGTCCTATTGTTTGTAGCCACTAGTTAAGCCGGTCGGTTCCGGGTAGATTTATGCTACAAACTCAACCCAACCTTGAGTTGGCCACTTTCATGTTTTCTACATGTCATGTCCACGTTCATGTTTTCAAGAATAATCACATGTCATATTTTCAAGTCATGTTTCATGTCATTTAAGTTTTCCCATAACATAACCCTATTGCACGTAAGTTCGCATCAACACAAATGGATCAATAAGGGGGAACATAAGAATATGACAAGGTGGGCATAAGATGGCAAGGTCTATCACAAGTTAAACGTGGTGATATTTGAGGCAAAAGGGGTTCAACATGCTAGCATATGGCCTCAAAATGTATGATAGCATAAAAGGTGACTTGGCCTCAACCATATCAAATAGCATAAGGGTGCTTTGGCCTCAAGCATGCATAATAGCATAAGGGTGATTTGGCCACAAGCATGCATAATAGCATAAGGGTGCTTTGGCCATAAACATGTATGATAGCATAATTAGCAAATAGGCTTAATATCATCATATGCATGTTAAGAAACATGAGGGGTTAAGGTTTGTTAACATGCATAAGCCATAATCCATTTCATAGCATTTTCCCCAAAAGTAAACATGAACGGTACTAGGTTCATGATAGGTCCACAATCATAGATCAAGAGAGGCATGAATAGATCTATGCATACAATGATAGGTTCAAGGCAAATATTGCACTTAGGTCCAATTCCAATCTACACATGTATGGCATTAAACTTAGCAAATAGGGTGATACACTTGTGATTAGCATATAGGTTCATAACATCATATGCAAGTTAACATCAAGGTTTTAAGATGGTTCTATGTTGCATTTATGCATAACTACCAAGTTCTATGTTGCATTATGCATAACCACCAAATAAAGCTCATAGCTTTCTACCCAAAAAGTCAAGGTGATAGTCCCATAACCATAGATCAAAAGAGTCATGTATAGATCTATGCATACAATGATAGATGCAAGGCAAGTGTTACACAAAAATCCCATTTCAACTTGCTACATGTCATATTAAGTTCATAGTTTAAATCTAAGAGTAGAATAGGGCTTACCAAGCGTGGCTATGAGAACTAGAACACAATAGAACAAGATAGAGATGTTGTAGAAGCCCTAGGAATGATGTAGCAACACAAATAGCCTTGAGAATAAGTAGCTCCTTTGATTTGATGAAGAAAGATGGCTCCTTTTTGCCTTAGAAGCTCTCAAGCTCTCATGAGGAAGATGGAGGTCATGATATGAAGATGGAGGCCATGGTTAGGGAGCATTTTGGCATAACTTCGTTGTAGGATTGAATTATAAGGGTTTAGGCTAGGTCTAGGGGTGCTTATATAGAAGTTTAGGGTAGTTTAGGCCATAGGATTAACCCTAGTTTAGATCCTAGCCATCAGAATTCGTCACAAGGCCAGAAACATGACTCAAAACACTCAGCAGGTGCACCAGGCCACTTGGCCCGAACACCCAGGTCAACAGGGGTGTCGACTGGGCAGTCGACACCTCCTGGGGTGTGTTGACTCCCAAGTCGACTTGGGTGGCTGGGCGGGAAACTTTCCCGCCCAGTCTGTTTGGCTCCAGATTTGAAATTTGAACTGTTTTTGAACTTGAAATTTTCTGAAAACTTTGACGGGCCATAACTGGGTCATACGGACTCCGATTTTCGAAAACTCGGACTCTATTTCGCGTATTTTTCCGAGACGAACGCAATGGCACAGCCCATTTCCCTTGATTAAGATTTTTAACATTTAATTCTGCCTTGATTTATGTTATAACATGTTATTCAAAATACGGGTTGTTACATTCTCCCCACCTTAAAGGATTTCGTCCCCGAAATCTTCAAGTTAGGAAGAACGTATCCTACCATCCATCATCCATCTACTCAAAATATCATCCACGAGCAGTCATTGTCCTTAAAAGATTCTAAATGTTGTATGATCATATGCGAAAGGTGTGTGTATATGTACTTATCTAATGCGAAAATCAGGCGGTTACTGATTCAGTAAACCTCCTTAAGGCAAAGTATGTTAGTGAAATGAGTCCATATGTATGCAAATTCCTATAATCTCTACATGAGTGCACATAACATTCATCCATATGCAACATCCACGTGATAGCATAACAAGTTTCAGCCATGAATAAGTATAAGCACTCATGCATATGCAATATGAAAGTGTGTGAGCCGATCTTAGTGCCTAAGGTGTATCATGCATCCACGAGTATCCACTTGCAAACACTTGCAACCACTCGCATCCATCAAGCATAACATGTTTCAAATACATGTTTCATCCAAAGGGTTTCTACCTAAGGTTCTCATGACAAGGTTAACGAGATAACAAGATAAACATGGATAGCAAAAGAAAGATATGCTGACTAGGAAAAGAGATTGAGAAAGCACCCTCGAAAAGAAAAGGATAAAGCCTACGCATCTTCTCCTCGGTTTCCCAAGTTGCATCTTCTTTGGCTTCATTCCATTGAATCTTGACTAACTTGACTTCTCGATTCCTCAGCTTCTTGATCTCCGTTCCTAATATACGAATCGGAGCTCGCCTCAAAGTTGCCTCTTTCTCTACCTCCACGCCTTCCAGAACGCTAGGCTCAACTACCTCGGCTGACTCATGTAGGCACTTTCGGAGATGCGAGACATGAAAAACATTGTGCACTTCAGCTAGCTTCTCGGGCAATTCCACCTTATAAGCCATCTTCCCAATCCTCTCTATGATAGGGAAGGGTCCTACGAACCTTGGTGCCAGCTTCCCAACTGCTCCAAAACGAACCACATTTCGCAAAGGAGAAACCTTCACAAAGACCGTGTCTCCAACTTCAAACTCTAAGTCTGTCCTTCGCTTGTCTGCATAGGATTTCTGTCTGTCTTGGGCCGTTTTCATCCGCCTTCGAACCAACTCAACCTTCTCGGATGTGTCCCTTATCATGTCAGGCCCAAGTATAAGCTTATCCGTCATCTCCCACTAACATGTTGGTGACTTGCACGACCTCCCATACAAAGCTTCGAATGGTGCCATCCCTATGCTTGCTTGGTAGCTGTTATTATAAGCAAACTCTACAAGAGGAAGGTGATCTTCCCAAGTGCCACCAAAGTCAAGAATGCAAAGCCTCAATAGATCTTCCAGTACCCTATTCACCCTTTCGGTCTGGCCATCCGTCTGTGGGTGATAGGCTGTACTTAGATTCAATCGCGTACCCATCGCTTCTTGCAAACTATTCCAGAACTGGATAGTGAAGATTGGGTCACGATCGCTAACTATGCTAGAAGGAACTCCATGCAATCGCACTATCTCTCGAAGATAAATAGATGCTAGCCATGATGCGGTCCTCTTGCTCTTCAACGGAATAAAATGGGCGCTCTTCGTGAGTCTATCCACTATGACCCATATCCCATAAAGCCCAAATAGTTTGGTCAACTTGACGGACATCTTCACCCCAACTATATATCACAAACAGGCGAGTCATACTCCTTATGGGGTTTGCGACAGAACTGAGATTGAGAATAGGACCGAGAGGATATACTTAAAAGATAGCATGCGAGTAAGCTCTAAAGAATAATAGGGATCAAGGATATACTCTAAAAAGAGATATGATGCGCGTATTTGGTCTTCAATCTTCTAAGTCGCATTTTCTTGAGCTTAATCCTATCGTGCTTTGACCGTCTTTTAACTTCACAATTTCGTATCTCTTAATTCTTATTTCCAAAATATGAGTTAGAACTCATTTCACCGTTGCCTCTCGTTCCACTTCCACTTATTCTTTCCTTAAAATACTTGGCTTCAACACAACTGCGTGCTCATGGTTTCATGCAAGCTTTACAAAATTCGTTAGTGAATCCTGGATTTCATTTACATACTATACGGTATTCCACGCGGAAGAACTATCTCTTGAAAACAAATGCCAATCCACGTTAACAAATGTACTTACTAGGGTGATTTCTATAACCCATGCTTAAGCGAAATGGACTATCCGCCTTAGTAGCGAATACCACCGGAGCACCCCATTCTGAAATGCTTCGCCTAATGAAATTTTTCTCAAGCAACTCCTTGATTTGCTTGCTAAGCTCTTTTCTTTCTCACGGGGCCATGTGCCTAATGGGCAATGAAACTGACTTGGCATTATCAACAAGATAAATGCGGAAATCTATCTCCCGCTTAGGGAGTAACCCCCTTAACCTCATCAAAAACATCAGGATATTCTCGGACCACTCTCACAGATTGCAGATCATCCATGGACGAGTCAAGAGATTCAAGATAACATAACATGATGGGATCCATAGGGTTACTAGAAATTGCTAGGGTATTACCGAGGCGAGTCATGAGCCTCACTACCCTATGCTCACAATCAAGAATGGCTCCATAAATGGACAACCAATCCATGCCCAAAATCAACCAGTATCCCATAAACCCGAGAACATAAGCATTACACATGAATTCTACGCTCAAGATAGAGATTTTCAAATCCATACAAATCACAGATAGATGGGCGGAACCCTCAATCGGATTTGAAATACTAACGGAATTTTTAACTAGACTAGTACTTAGGTGCAAACTTCCAACAAGATCAAGAATAAAACTATGCGATGCGCCAGAATCAAATAAGGTACGAACAGGGAAATCAAGAATGTAAACATGACTTTCTATTGAAACACTACCTCGATCAAGAGCTGGAAGAGCGAGGAGAGCCTGCAACTACCCTCCAGAGGATCCTGCTTGCTGAGTTTGCCTTTTCCCTTGTCCTCGCTTTTTCGGGCAATCCTTACTGTAGTATCCAGACTCTCCACAATGAAAGCATACGCCCAGCTTCCTCTTCTTCTTCTTACAGTCTTTGGCTATGTGCCCAGTAATCCCACAGTAGTTGCACTTCCTTGTCTCCTTTGCCTTGTTGTTGTTGGCCTTGTTACCCTTGTTGTTCTTATTGTTCTTGTTACTCTGATTGCTCTGGTTGCCTCCCCACTTGGAGTCCGCCTTCTTAGCTTGAGTCTCATTAGGCTTGACTTCTTTCTTGCCATTCTTATCATTTCCCTGAAGCAATGCCATATCCACTAACCTCTCAAAAGTGGCCCCCATGGGTATATGAGACATGGCTAAACCGTGCAATGGCTCATTCAATCCTAAAGCAAAGTGTAGGGCCTTCTTCTGAGCTGGGTTAACCAAGTCTAAACCGAACCGAGCAAGCTGATTAAACTTATCTACGTATTCCCTAACGGTCATGTCCCCTTGCTTTAGTGATAGGAACCTCTCCATATGAAGGTTCTCTTCTGTCGATGATAGAAACCTCAGTCCAAACCTTCTCCTAAAGTCATCCCAAGTCTGAATTGGCCTAGTAGTGGTGGTGACTACCTACCAATATGCAGCTTCCCCTTTCAACAGCCATACCGCTAACAGAACTTTCCTACGGTCTTCTATATCCAAGATAGCAAAGATGTCTTCAGTTTCCTTTAACCAGTTTCTTGCCTCAACAAAAGTCTCCGTCCCAATAAAATTCTTGCCACCCATCGCCTTAAAGTCCTTGCAAATCTTCGCAAAATCTGCTTGTGGATGCTGAGGAGGAGGAGGAACCTCAGCTACAGGAGGAGGAATGTTAGCCACGGGGAAAGGAGGAGGAATGTTCGCGGGGCCGGCTTCATTCGCCCTTGCCTCCATGTACCTTCTAAACCAAATAGGTACTAGTACGCCCTCTAGAATGGCAAAATTATCGGCCATACTGAAACGAAGAGAAAGATAGATTCAGAACGAGGAAACTAAGGATAGTGCTAACGGCTTTTGGGGAATAGCCTTTTAAAATAAACTAGATTTTTCTTGGAAAATA
Organism: Allium sativum; assembly: GCA_030737875.1. Lineage (NCBI taxonomy): Eukaryota > Viridiplantae > Streptophyta > Magnoliopsida > Asparagales > Amaryllidaceae > Allium > Allium sativum. The sequence goes on along the minus strand of JASFAX010001728.1, from coordinate 35,966 downwards.
CTTAATTGGTTTTAAAAATAGTTTTTTTTCAAAAGGGTTTTTAAAACTTTTGTCCGGTCTAGTAAAACCTTATGCTCTGATACCAAATGTAACACCCCACCTCCGCCAGGGTCACTCTTGCAAGTACACTAGCTTTGGAGGGGCGTTAAACGGGGTAAACATGCGTAAAGATATCACAAGACAGAACATATGAGTAAAACAGAGTAAATAAAGCAGCGGATAGAACTACTATTTCAAAACCATAGTCAACTTACATCAAAAGTACTTAGTTATTGTTTTCCAACTACTACAAGTCTAGAAACATAAACGGAAAACTGGAAATAACGTAAAGTAAACTATCCCCAAAGTAGACATGGTAAAGCCATAGCGAGCTCAAGTCCAAACCGTACATGAGCTATCCAGTAAGCAAACAAAAGATCCAAGCTAGGTGCTAGTGTTCCCACCCTGAGAACCTAGGGGGGGGGGGAACGGAAGAAAAGAGGCGAAAGAAAACAGGTCAGTCAAAAAGATTGGTAAGTCCTACCTACTATTAGTATAAAAACTAATAAAATTAACTGGACATGTAAAACAGAGATGAAACATAGGATGATAACTGGCATGGTGAAAAGTTAACAAGATAGATCAAGTGTGGCATCGCATATACAATGGTTAAGTTGCACCAGGTGTACTTGTATTCTAATCCATGTCCAGTATAAACAAGAAATGATCCCTTGGCCCAATATTGGCCCAACATCATGAGATGACCTAAATCAAGGTCCAACTACTCGGTCTAGTCGATCGGCTCCCTATAAGCCTAACTCGTCGTGTATCGGTGTCATACGGCCTAATCATGGAATGTAGTTAACTGTGCAAGGTCCACCCTAGGGTGTATCCGGCCCTAAGGTGTAAACCACAGACACAAATCAAGCACGCACATTCTAAACCTACTAGTGCCCATGTTCAACTCCGGACTTAATGTGCACGACCATGGTCCGCCTGAACAACCGGTGCACCCTTCAGCCGTCTCTTTTGGTCTCTTACAATCAGTCCAGTAATCGTGCCCCACCCTAGCCTAGTCCAGGGTATCCAGATACTCCCAAGTGGGTTACTGCTGAAAAGGACCACGTAACTAGGATCGGGCTAAGTGTGGTTAATCCTATCCTAACTATGTACTGAGTTTGTCAAGTGTATCCAAGCAGTTCATGACTTAACCCTATCAATACATCGTGTTTAATTGGTTAAGTATTCAAGTAGTCCATGACTTAACCCTACCAACCCATCGTGTTTAATTGGTTAAGTATTCAAGTAGTCCATGACTTAACCCTACCATGTGGCATTAATTAACTTAATGCACCCCAACCTCTCACATTAGACTTTGTTGTGGTTACTAGTTAAGCCAGGCGGGTCCGGGTAGCTTTACACCACAACCTAGTCTAACCTCGGGTTTTAAGTGCGATATGACCAACTACTCACATTGGGTCATATTGTTTGTAGCCACTAGTTAAGCCGATCGGTTCCGGGTAGATTTATGCTACAAACTCAACCCAACCTCGAGTTGGCCACTTTCATGTTTTCTACATGTCATGTCCACGTTCATGTTTTCAAGCATAATCACATGTAATATTTTCAAGTCTTGTTTCATGTCATTTAAGTTTTCCCATAACGTAACCCCATCGCACGTACGTTCGCATCAACACAAATGGATCAATAAGGGGGAACATAAGATTATGACAAGGTGGGCATAAGATGGCAAGGTCTATCACAAGTTAAACGTGGTGATATTTGAGGCAAAAGGGGTTCAACATGCTAGCATATGGCCTCAACATGTATGATAGCATAAAAGGTGACTTGGCCTCAAACATATCAAATAGCATAAGGGTGCTTTGGCCTCAAGCATGCATAATAGCATAAGGGTGATTTGGCCACAAGCATGCATAATAGCATAAGGGTGCTTTGGCCATAAACATGTATGATAGCATAATTAGCAAATAGGCTCAATATCATCATATGCATGTTAAGAAACATGAGGGGTTAAGGTTTGTTAACATGCATATGCCATAATCCATTTCATAGCATTTTCCCCAAAAGTCAACATGAACGGTACTAGGTTCATGATAGGTCCACAATCATAGATCAAGAGAGGCATGAATAGATCTATGCATACAATGATAGGTTCAAGGCAAATATTGCACTTAGGTCCAATTCCAATCTACACATGTATGGCATTAAACTTAGCAAATAGGGTGATACACTTGTGATTAGCATATAGGTTCATAACATCATATGCAAGTTAACATCAAGGTTTTAAGATGGTTCTATGTTGCATTTATGCATAACTACCAAGTTCTATGTTGCATTATGCATAACCACCAAATAAAGCTCATAGCTTTCTACCCAAAAAGTCAAGGTGGTAGTCCCATAACCATAGATCAAAAGAGTCATGTATAGATCTATGCATACAATGATAGATGCAAGGCAAGTGTTACACAAAAATCCCATTTCAACTTGCTACATGTTATATTAAGTTCATAGTTTAAATCTAAGAGTAGAATAGGGCTTACCAAGCGTGGCTATGAGAACTAGAACACAATAGAACAAGATAGAGATGTTGTAGAAGCCCTAGGAATGATGTAGCAACACAAATAGCCTTGAGAATAAGTAGCTCCTTTGATTTGATGAAGAAAGATGGCTCCTTTTTGCCTTAGAAGCTCTCAAGCTCTCATGAGGAAGATGGAGGTCATGATATGAAGATGGAGGCCATGGTTAGGGAGAATTTTGGCATAACTTCGTTGTAGGATTGAATTATGAGGGTTTAGGCTAGGTCTAGGGGTGCTTATATAGAAGTTTAGGGTAGTTTAGGCCATATGATTAACCCTAGTTTAGATCCTAGCCATCAGAATTCGTCACAAGGCCAGAAACATGAATCAAAACACTCAGCAGGTGCACCAGGCCACTTGGCCCGACCACTCAGGTCGACAGGGGTGTCGACTGGGCAGTCGACACCTCCTGGGGTGTGTCGACTCCCAAGTCGACTCCCCAGTCAACTTGGGGTGGCTTTGCGGGAAACTTTCCCGCCCAGTCTTTTTGGCTCCAGATTTGAAATTTGAACTGTTTTTGAACTTGAAATTTTATGAAAACTTTGACGGGCCATAACTGGGTCATACGGACTCCGATTTTCAAAAACTCAGACTCTATTTCGCGTATTTTTCCGAGACGAACGCAATGGCACAGCTTGTTTCCCTTGATTCAGATTTTTAACATTTAATTCTGCCTTGATTTATGTTATAACATGTTATTCAAAATACGGGTTGTTACAGACGACATATATCATGGCATTATAAGGATATAAATTGTCCATGTGTGCGCTTGCATTTTCATTTTGTTTGGTATGTTTAGGGCGAGCCTTATAATAGTCTCATTTTTTCAAAACTCATGTAAGCCTTATGTTCTGGTTACCATAGGAGTAAACTCATTTCGTATTATATGGTGTGGTCCTGTGATTTACCTTAATATAAAGTAAAATGTTTTATGTTCTCACACCAGTCCCATGACTGACCTGGAATTTATTGTTCCTTCCTAAACTCTGGGTGCCCATAAATTTTCACACGGGTAGCTAGTGGTTTATTTTCATAGTTATAGATCCTTGGAGCAAGAATAGGAGCGCTTTTTGGGTTGGAGCTTCGAGCTAAAGTTGGAGTTCTTCCTCTATATCGTATTGTCTTTTCCGATGTAGTTTTATTTCAACTCTGGTAATGTAAACTATGATGTAATCAAATGTGAGTAATAAAAGTTTATTTTATTCTGTTCTAATGTGTATTACCCATGTGAATCCGATTTTCAAGCACCTGGAGTTAGTTTAAACATCGACTCTAGGTGAATGGAAGTTGGGTCGTTACATGTGGTATCAGAGCTGTGGTTGAACCCAGCTTGAGGGGCATGTTCAATAATATCAGAATAACGGAGTAAGAAACTCATTAGAGATAGGGTAATTATACCATAAAATGAGTTTGAGAGTGTTCCGTATGTGAGGACGGTTTTTGAAAGATAAAATAAACCTAAAAGAATATACTTGAGTATAAAGAAATCTCTTTTGAAATGGTTAAATTGGATAATTTGATTTGGATAAGATAAATAATCCACAGAATGTAACACCCCGTAATTTTCAATATTAATGTTCACAAATTAAAGAATAACTAATCTCAGATGTGAGAATTAAGGGAAATGAGTTGTGCCATTGTGTTCATCTCAGAATTCTGGTTGAGATAGAGTCCGAGTTTGCATGAATTGGACTTCGTACGAAGAAGTTATGGCCATCAGAAGTTTCAGAAAATTCAAAACAGATTTCAAAAATTCAAATTTCAGAGTCAGATGGGCTAGGCGGGAAATTTCCCGCCAGGTCCAGGTCGACCATAGGGTCGACCTGGGGGTCAACCTACCCTCACCAGGTCGACCTGCCCCCCCCCCCCCCCCCCCCGGGAAAATTTGTTTGGTGCATGTTTTTGACTGTATGCTGAGTTATTAGGGTTTCTGATCTGCTCTGATTGGCTGGGATTAATTCTGGGTTGATCGGACGACTTAAATTAATCCTAAACTCTATAAAAAGACATGTAGACTCAAACCCCAAAATCAAAATAAATTAGAGCCATGGCCTCCATGCCGTCACCATGCAACCTAGAATAGCCGCCACCAATTAGAGAGGAAGAAAGCTAATCAAATTCAATTCTAATCTAAACCGCAACAACGAATCTACTTCAAAGAAAAGCTAATTCAACTTCAGAACTCAGATTTCAAAACTCAAGACCTTCTTTGTGTTGTGAGTTCGATTCCTTTAATAAAATAATTAACAATTTAATTGGATTGAGTTATGATGCAGATTATATGGTTATGTTGTGAATTATTGACCGTATGTTATCATCTATGTTGTAAAATTATGATGTTATTATTTATGTTGTAAATTATATGATGTTACCATCTATGTTGTAAAGTTGTGATGTTATCTTCTATGTTGCAATTCTATGATTGGCTTATGTATAATAAATTCATAATGATGATCCATATGCTAGTTTGGTTATGTTGTTCATATGATAAATCATATGTATGTATGCAAGTTAGTGAAAATTTTATGTATAACCTTACATGTTTCATGACATATATTTTAGATCTAAAGTTAGGCTATGACATGTGTGAGTTATATGCTAAATTCTACATGCTAGTTTATATGTTTAGATGTAAGTTTACACCATCATTATGTTGCGTAAATCACATATGCAAGTATATACATGTTTGGAGTATGAATCATGTTATGTAAGTTTTTGGTTATTGCCTATGCAAGTTTACACCTTTAGATGTAGATCTATGACATACATGATTTATGCAAGTTTATGACTATTGCCTAAACAAGTTCACACCTTTAGATTTGGATCTATGTCATATGTAGTTTTATGCAAGTTTGTGACTTTGTCCTATGCAAGTTTTAGATATAGAACCTCATTCACACATGCAAGTTCACCCCTTATGTTTAGATCTAGTTTTATCTATATGTATGTTGTGATTTTTTCTCTTTATTCCATAAGTTAGACTGTTCGAGTCTAACGTATATTTTACGTTAAACGAACGAACGTACAACGTAGGGCCATGGGATAATATTAAAAGATTTAATATTGAGAATTGGCATAAATGCCTGAAATGGCATAAAATAAATTTATGGTGAAAATTGGTGTGATTTTGCATACCATAAATAGATGGACATAATTGAGTCAATTATGGCCATAGTTAAATTTGGAATTGATTGATAATTTGAATAGGGAAATTAATTTAAATTGGGGATAATTAATTTTGTGTAATTAATCGTCTAAGACACGAGGTTTGGACCTTTTGTAGTGTAAGAGTGCCCGGACCTGCCCGACAAATCCAGCTGCCACAAATGTCAGTCTAATGTGGGAGGTCTTAGGCATAAATTAAATGCGTAACAGTTGTAAAGAAACGAGTTTAGGCTCGTTTGTGGTGTAAGACTGCCCGGACCCGCCCGACAAATCCAGCTGCCACAAATGCCCGTCTAATGTGAGAGGTCTTTACAAGGTTACGGTCTTAATGAATTAAGAAACACTTAACCAGATAAACGTGTAGTGGGACATGAGGGGGTTAAGTGGGTGCCTTGGGTGGCATGTGGAATTAAGTGGGTGCCTTGGGTGGCATTTGAAATACGATTAGAAACACTTAACCAAAATTAAAACATGTAAGTGAACATGACTAAGAAGAGGGTTAAGTGGGATGTACTAGAGGGGACCAAGCTTAGGTGGATGGCTTGTGTCAAGTAATGGGGGCCTATTTCAACCAGTAACCCATAAGTATCTTTGTGGGCTCGACCCAAGTTGAGGACGGGACACGCATACTGGGCTTGACTATAAGAGGCCAAAACGGGTTAGCGGTGGCAACGCAAGTCCAACGGGTTCATGTGCGTGTGTGGGCCCGTGCTGGTAGGTAAGACGTTGTTGCATCGTGTAGGTATAAGCTGTGCATTATTGGTGGTATCGGGTTGCCACTTTGGGGAGTGATACACCCCACTGTGGGGCCAGCACGAGTATCTACGAGTTAGGGAGCCAATCGCATGGGGGTAGTGGGTACACCTAGTGGAGATAGGGGCAGGCGGCACCTATGAAGGAAACTAGGGGTGCACGAAACTACCATTATCATTATTAAGTTTTGTAGGCTGGATCAACCTTTAGGGTTACTAGTGGTGGTGCAGTATAGTAATTATCTTATAGTGGTTTAGGTGCGCCTTTAACGTTATTTTTGTTCATCTTGTTTCCTTGTTTACTCTGCCATACCCAATTGTTCACAGTCATTTCCTTATTTTCCAACTTATGCCTTAGCCTAGTTATTTTGGTAATTATATTGTTAAAGTTATCGCACTCGCCAGACTTTATGTTTGACCCCCTTTGTTTCCACCTCTTTTCTTCCTTTCCCCCCAGGTGCTCAGGGTGGAACTAGCACCAGTGGAACTTGATTTTGGACAGCTGTATCTCTTGTTTTTAGAAGTTGCTTGGATCGCTGAAGTAAAAGTTCAGCCTCTCTTATTTATGGCTATTTTGTATTGGGGTTATGTCTTTCAATTTATGTACTCTGATTTAGTCAAGATGGATATTATGTACTTTGACTCTGGTTTTTGATGATGTAATCAAACTTATGTGTTTACCGCTGCAGTGAATAAAATTTAAAATTTTTAAGTACTGTTTATATATGTCTTGTTGTTAAGTTTCTATTCTATACGCACTTAAAACTCTCCATAAAAGTTAGTGCATTCCCTTTGTGAGTGACACTAATGGACGTGGGGTGTTACACGTGGTATCAGAGCTGAAGGTTACCAGAACAGATATGAATTTTGAAAAACTGTTTTTCAAAAACACTTTTATAAAGAAGTGCCTTCGAAAGTATGTTTTAAGGAAAGTATTTTCAAGAGAAAAGCTTATTTTAGAAAGCATAACCCCAAGAGCCATATATCTTTCCTTCGGTCCTTTTGTATTGAATCTTTCCTTTTTCATTTTAGTATGTCTGTAATTCCCGAGATACCCGAGAGTATACTGATACCAGGATGGTTTCGGAGGTATTTGAAGACTAGGGCCACCACTGCAGGTCCAGCAAATCCTCCTCCTCGTGTCGATACTTTTGCAAAGATATGTAAGGACTTTAGGGCAATGGGTGGAAAACCTTTTCATGGGACGGAGACATTTGTGGAAGCTCGAAATTGGCTAAAGGAGGTGGAAGATTTGTTTGGGATCTTTGAAGTGGAAGATGGAAGAAAGGTCCAGTTAGTTGTCTGGCTAATGAAGGATGAGGCCTCGTTTTGGTGGGAGGTCACTAATGGAGAGCGTCCAGTTGATACATGGCCAGATTTTAGGCGGAGGTTTGAAGCAAAGTTTCTCTCACGGGTTGAAGAGAATCTATATATGGAAAGATTTTTGGCGCTGAAGCAAGTGAATCTATCAGTGAAAGAATATGTCAACAGATTCAATCAATTGGTGAGATTTGGCTTGGACTTGGTGAATACACCAGAAAAGAAGGCCCTAAGATTTGTTAAGGGTTTGAACGAGCCGCTTCATGGGTTAGCTATGACCCACATCCCCATGGGGGCTACCTTTGAGAGACTAGTTGACATGGCGCTTATGCATGAAGAGGAGAAGGGCGCCAATGCTAATAAGGCACCCGAGAAGAAAAGGGATCAAAAGAAACCGCAACAGCAACAACAGAACAAGAAAGGTGGTAAAGGCAACAATGGTAAGGGAAAGAAAAGATGTTTTAACTATGGAACACCCGACCATCTAAGCAAAGATTGTAGGAAGAAAAAGAAGACTGGTTGTTTCCCTGTGGCAAAGCGGGACATCTGATTAAGGATTGCCTAAGGAAAGGGCAGAGGGCAGAGTCTACCTCGGGAGGACAGGTGCAGGCTCTTATGGCACCAGGGCAGGCAAAGGGGCAAGTTCAGGCTCTCATGGTCCCACCGCTGCAAGAACGAGGTAGATCAATTTCCGTTGAAAATTTAGTTTTTCTGTTTTATCATCCTGTCTTATTCGATTCTGCCGCATCACATTCGTTTATCTCTACATCATTAGTTGAAACACTGCACCTAAATACTAGTCTAGTTACAGATCCCTTAGTAGTCTCAAATCCTTTTCGTGGTTCAGCTCATCTTTCTATGATCTATCGGGAATTGAGAGTGTCTATCTTGGGCGTTGGGTTTGAATGCAACGCCTTTGTACTTGGCTTCATGGGCTATGGCTTGATTCTAGGTACGGATTGGCTAACTAGATACGAGGCCATCCTAGATTGTGAAAGAAGGGTAGTTAGATTGTTGACTCGTTGTGGAAAGACCCTTGATATTTCTTGTGACCCTAGAGGTCCAGTAATGCTTAGCTACCTAGAATCCCTTGACGCATCCGATAATGATTCACATTCTGTTCGTATAGTCCGTGAATATGTTGATATCTTCGATGGGGTGAGGGGTTTACCCCCAAAACATGAGATAGACTTTCGAATATATCTAGTAGATAATGCAAAGCCAGTTGCATTACCAGTGCGCCACATGGCTCCAAGAGAGAGAAGAGAACTCAGTAAGGAAGTGAAAAAATTGCTTGAGAAGGGGTTCATAAGACGGAGTATATCGGAGTGGGGTGCTCCAGTAGTATTTGCCACGAAGGCGGATAGGTCCCTTAGAATTTGTGTGGACTATAGAGAACTTAATAAGCTTACTAAGAAGAATAGGCACCCACTGCTGAGGATTGACGATATCTTCGATTAGTTAGTTGGCGCCTCAGTGTTTTTGCAGTCGGACTTGGCCACGGGTTTCCATCAGTTTAGAGTGGCTGAGGATAGCATAGACAAGACTACCTTTAGGACTCCAGACGGCTTCTTCGAGTGGCTTGTGATGCCCTTCGGTTTGACAAATGCCCCGGCATATTTTGTTGACTTGATGAGTAGGGTGTTTAGGGAGTACCTTAATAAATTCGTGGTAGTCTTTGTGGACGACATCTTGATCTTTTCTAAAAGCGAGGAAGAGCATGTCCTACATCTTAGGGAAGTGTTGGAGACCCTTCGAGCCCATAGCCTTAAAGCTAAATTTTCTAAATGTCACTTTTGGAGGAAGGAAGTGCGATTCATAGGGCACGTGGTTTCCAAAGAAGGGATAGCTGTGGATCCCACGAAGGTAGTGGCCATCCAAGATTGGAAGGTCCCTAAAAATGCTACCGAGGTGAGGAGTTTCTTAGGGTTGGCTGGCTACTATAGGAAGTTTATCAAAGACTTCGCAAAAATATCAGCACCATTAACACGCTTGACGAAGAAGAACCTAGTTTTCACATGGGACTTAGATTGTGATGATGCGCTCCAACGTTTAAAGAGAGCTTTGACCACAGCCCCAGTCTTAGTGTTTCCAGATGGGAGTAAGCCATTTACCGTTTATACCGATGCTTATGGGACAGGACTAGGCGCAGTCTTAATGCAAGAGGGAAGGGTAATAGCCTATGGTGGAAGGCAGTTGAGAGTGCATGAGAGAAATTACCCTACACATGACCTAGAGTTGGCCTCTATTGTTTTCGCACTTAAGTGTTGGCGCCATTATCTTCCTGGCGAGAAATTTGAATTGTTCACTGACCACAAATCGCTAAAATACTTGTTCTCTCAGAAGGACTTGAACTTAAGGCAGCAAAGGTGGATGGAATTCTTAGCGTCCTACAACTTCGAAATAGCATATACCCCTGGCAAGGGTAACGTGGTGGTAGACACCTTAAGTAGAAAAAGGTTGTCCTTGAGTCCGTTGTTTGTTGAGCGGCGAAGCTTAGGGTTCATCTCTACGTTTGACTTTAGACCTTCCATTGACTTTATACCCGGTTTGCTAGCATCCTTAGAGGTCAGACCTACGCTTTTGGGATGGATTGGTGAGGCACAGCGAGATGACCCACAGTTGATTGAGTTAGTAGAGAAGCTCAAAAGGGGGGAGTCACCGAGCCATCTCAGTAGATATACCCTAGATGATAAGGGTTGGTTACGTAGGGACGGTAGACTTTGTGTACCACGGGACAAGGATTTGAGAAAGACCATTCTTGACGATGCACATCGTTCGAAGATGACCATCCATCCCGACGGGGACAAGATGTACATGGACATGAGACGAGTTTACTTTTGGGTCGGCATGAAGAAGGATGTGGCTGAGTTTGTCGCTAGATGCTTGGTGTGCCAACAAGTAAAAGCAGAGAAAAAGAAGCCCGGTGGGTTGCTTCACCCATTGGAGGTCCCACAATGGAAGTGGGAAAGTGTCTCGATGGACTTTATTGATGGGTTACCGAGATCGAGGAAGGGAAATACGGGGATTTGGGTCGTGGTAGACCGACTTACTAAGAGCGACCATTTCATTCCCATGAAGAGTAAGAGGACTGCTCCATGGTTAGCCTCCGTATACATTCAAGAGATAGTTCGTTTGCACGGTGTTCCTTATAGCATAGTAGCGACCGCGATCCTATCTTTACTAGCGAGTTTTGGAAGAGCTTGCAAGAGGCGGTAGGGACTCAGTTATGTTTGAGCACCGCATATCATCCTCAGACGGACGGCCAGACCGAGAGGGTGAATCGTATTCTAGAGGACCTATTAAGGTTGTGTGTCTTATATTTCAGAGGTACATGGGAGGAACATCTTCCGTTGGTGGAGTTCGCATATAATAAGAGCTTTCAGTCTAGCATTGGCATGGCACCCTTCAAAGCTCTTTATGGACGGTCGTGTCGTTCGCCTACATGTTGGTGGGAATCTACAGATAAGATCTTACTTGGGCCCGATATGATTAGAGAGACTTCGGAAAAGATCGATTTGATTCGAAGGAGGATGAAGACGGCGCAAGATAGGCAGAAATCTTATGCAGACAAGAGGAGGACAAATCTTGAGTTTGATACTGGGGACATGGTTTTTGTTAAGGTGTCTCCATTACGGAATGTTGTTCGCTTTGGGTCCGTTGGAAAGTTAGCACCAAGGTTCGTAGGGCCGTTTCCTATTAAGGAGAGAATTGGACAGATGGCATATAGAGTGGAGTTGCCCGAGAGACTTAGTGGTGTACACAATGTATTCCATGTATCACATTTGAGGAAGTGCTTGCATGAGACCGCGGAAGTGGTAGAGCCGAGCTTGCTTAGAGAGGTGGAAATAGAGCGTGATGCGACGATTCCACGAGCTCCTACGTGCATTCTTGGGTCGGAGATTAAGAAGTTGAGGAATCGAGAGGTCAAGCTAGTCAAAGTGCAATGGGGAGATGATGAGAGCAACGCTACTTGGGAGACGGAAGAGAAGATGCGTTTATTGTACCCTTTTCTTTTTGAGGGCATGTCTTTTAATTTCTCCTTTATCGCTTAGCTTGTACTTGTTTTATCTTTAGTGTGTCCTCTCGCTAGTATCTTTGACCTTTAGATAGGGTAGTCCTATGGTTGAAACATGTGTTTGAGACATGTTATGTATGATGGATGCATGTGGATGCAAGTGTTTGCTAGTGGTTGCTCGTGGATGCATATACACACACTTTAGGCACTAGATCAGCTCAGTCACTTCATATTGCATATAAATGTGTGTGCATATTTAAGTTAATGGATATATAATGGTTGTGTTATCATATGTATGTTGCATTTTGGTGAATGGTTGTGCACACATGTAGAAGTAGTATGTATCGATAGGATTCTTTCGCATACATAATGGACGCATGGCACTATCATGGTTTGCATTAAGGAGGTCAACTGAATCAGTAGACCACCAGATTTTGCATTGGATAAGGAACATATATACACACACTTCTTGCATATGTTCATACAGCATTAGGAATTTTATAAGGACAATGGATGCCTGTGTTTGATGGTTGAGTAGATGGTTGTTTGGATGTTAGGATATGCATTCTCCTTAACTTGGAGATTTCGGGGGCGAAATCCTTTAAGGAAGGGAGAATGTAACACCCCGTAATTTTCAATATTAATGTTCACAAATTAAAGAATAACTAATCTTAGATGTGAGAATTATGGGAAACGGTTTGCGCCATTGTGTTCATCTCGAAATTCTGGTTGAGATAGAGTCCGAGTTTGCGTGAATTGGACTTCGTATGAAGAAGTTATGGCCATCAGAAGTTTCAGAAAATTCAAAACAGATTTCGAAAATTCAAATTTCAGAGTCAGATGGGCTAGGCGGGAAATTTCCCGCCAGGGCCAGGTTGACCATAGGGTCGACCTGGGGGACGACCTACCCTCACTAGGTCGACCTGCCCCCCCCCCCTCGCGGACAGATTTTTTTGGTGACCTGTTTATGACTATATGCTGAGTCAATAGGGTTTCTGATCTTCTCTGATTGACTGGGATTAATTCTGGGTTGATCAGACGGCTTAAATTAATCCTAAACTCTATAAAAAGACATGTAGACTCAAACCTTAAAATCAAATTAAAATTAGAGACATGGCCTCCATACCGTCACCTTGCAACCTAGAATAGCCGCCACCAATTAGAGAGGAAGAAAGCTAATCAAATTCAATTCTAATCTAAACCGCAACAACGAATATACTTCAAAAAAAAAGCTAATTCAACTTCAGAACTCAGATTTCAGAACTCAAGACCTTCTTTGAGTTGTGAGTTCGATTTCTTTAATAAAATAATTAACAATTTAATTGGATTAAGTTATGATGCGGATTATATGGTTATGTTGTGAATTATTGACCGTATGTTATCATCTATGTTGTAAAATTGTGATGTTATTATTTATGTCGAAAATTCTATGATGTTATCATCTATGTTGTAAAGTTGTGATGTTATCATCTATGTTGTAATTCTATGATTGGCCTATGTATAATCAATTCATAATGATGATCCATATGCTAGTTTGGTTATGTTGTTCATATGATAAATCATATGTATGTATGCAAGTTAGTGAAAATTTTATGTATAACCTTACATGTTTCATGACATCTATTTTAGATCTTAAGTTAGGATATAACATGTGTGAGTTATATGCTAAATTCTACATGCTAGTTTATATGTTTAGATGTAAGTTTACACCATCATTATGTTGCGTAAATCACATATGCAAGTATATACATGTTTGGAGTATGAATCATGTTATGTAAGTTTGTGGTTATTGCCTATGCAAGTATACACCTTTAGATGTAGATCTATGACATACATGATTTATGCAAGTTTATGACTATTGCCTAAACAAGTTCACACCTTTAGATTTGGAACTATGACATATGTAGTTTTATGCAAGTTTATGACTTTGTCCTATGCAAGTTTTAGATGTAGAACCTCATTCACACATGAAAGTTCACCCCTTTTGTTTAGATCTAGTTTTATCTATATGTATGTTGTGATGTTTTCTCTTTATTCCATAAGTTAGACTATTCGAGTCTAACGTATATTTTACGCTAAACGAACGAACGTACAACGTGGGGCCATGGGATAATATTAAAAGATTTAATATTGAGAATTGGCATAAATGCCTTAAATGGCATAAAATAAATTTATGGTGAAAATTGGTAAGATTTTGCATACCATAAATAGATGGACATAATTGAGTCAATTATGGCCATAGTTAAATTTGGAATTGATTGATAATTTGAATAGGGAAATTAATTTAAATTGGGGATAATTAATTTTGTGTAATTAATCGTCTAAGACACGAGGTTAGGCTCTTTTGTGGTGTAAGAATGCCCGGACCCGCCCAGCAAATCCAGCTGCCACAAATGCCAGTCTAATGTGGGAGGTCTTAGGCGTAAATTAAATGCGTAACAGTTGTAAAGACACGAGGTTAGGCTCGTTTATGGTGTAAGACTGCCCGGACCCGCCCGACAAATCCAGCTGCCACAAATACCAGTCTAATGTGAGATGTCTTTACGAGGTTACGGGCTTAATGAATTAAGAAACACTTAACCAGATAAACATGTAGTGGGACATGAGGGGGTTAAGTGGGTGCCTTGGGTGGCATGTGGAATTAAGTGGGTGCCTTGGGTGGCATTTGAAATACGATTAGAAACACTTAACCAAAATTAAAACATGTAAGTGAACATGACTAAGAAGAGGGTTAAGTGGGATGTACTAGAGGGGACCAAGCTTAGGTGGATAGCTTGTGTCAAGTAATGGGGGCCCGTTTCAACCAGTAACCCATAAGTATCTTTGTGGGCTCGACCCAAGTCGAGGACGGGACACGCATACTGGGCTTGACTATAAGAGGCCAAAACGGGTTAGCGGTGGCAACGCAAGTCCAACGGGTTCATGTGCGTGTGTGGGCCCGTGCTGGTAGGTAAGACGTTGTTGTATCGTGTAGGTATAAGCCGTGCATTATTGGTGGTATCGGGTTGCCACTTTGGGGAGTAATACACCCCACTGTGGGGCCAGCATGGGTATCTACGAGTTAGGGAGCCGATCTCATGGGGGTAGTGGGTACACCTAGTGGAGATAGGGGCAGGCGGCACCTATGAAGGCAACTAGGGGTGCACGAAACTACCATTATCATTATTAAGTTTTGTAGGTGGGATCAACCTTTAGGGTGACTAGTGGTGGTGCAGTATAGTAATTATCTTATAGTGTTTTAGGTGCGCCTTTAACGTTATCTTTGTTCATCTTGTTTCCTTGTTTACTCTTCCATACCCAATTGTTCACAGTCATTTCCTTATTTTCCAACTTATACCTTAGCCTAGTTATTTTGGTAATTATATTGTTAAAGTTATCGCACTGGCCAGACTTTATATCTGACCCCCTTTGTTTCCACCTCTTTTCTTCCTTTCCCCCCCAGGTGCTCAGGGTGGAACTAGCACCAGTGGAGCTTGATTTTGGACAGCTGTATCTCTTGCTTTTACAAGTTGCTTGGATCGCTGAAGTAAAAGTTCAGCCTCTCTTATTTATGGCTATTTTGTATTGGGGTTATGCCTTTCAATTTATGTACTCTGATTTAGTCAAGATGGATATTATGTACTTTGACTCTGGTTTTTGATGATGTAATCAAACTTATGTGTTTACCGCTGCAATGAATAAAATTTTAAATTTTTAAGTACTGTTTATATATGTCTAGTTGTTAAGTTTTTGTTATATACACACTTAAAATGCTCCATAAAAGTTATTGCATTCCCTTTGTGAGTGACACTAATGGACATGGGGTGTTACACAGAATATTTCGAATAGTCCAAAGAGGAATAATTGAAGATTAAACAATTTGGTAAAAAGGATTTCGCAGGATGTTGAAGAATTTTGGGAGAGATATATGTACGATTTTGAAATTAGTTGGGTGTATTTTGGAAATAAAAATTATTTTGAAATTTAATAAACCATTTTGAGAAGTGTAACTGTTTGTAATATAATCTATGATAAGAGTTTTGAGTAATTTATTAGATATCAAGATTAGTGAAACACCCCACCTCCGTTAACGTCACTCACAAAGGGAATGCCTTAACTTTGGTGGAGGTTTGTAAGTAAAAGCCACAGATAAACTCAAGACAGATATAAATACACATATTTTAAAACAGCGGAAACCAAACAAACTTTTATTTCATCAATACGTGTATCAAACAAAAGATCTCCATAATTGTCTCAAAATACTTCCAACATTACAACCTCATAACTGCCTTGACTATTAAAGAAGCATGGAAACATAAATAAAGTGACAAAAATCCCCATAGTGATATCCAAAGCCATTATCCGAGCAAGAAAGATCCAAATCATACATCTACGTTCTTGGTGCTTGTAAAGAGTCTGACTGAGTTGAGTTGTTTCCTCCCTGTGGACCTGGGGGGAACGGAAGAAAGGAAGACGAAAAGAAAATAGGGTCAGACATAAAGCCTGAGTAAATCTAGTAACTCTTCAATATGTGAATAAGAAAAGGGTATGATGGATGTAAACTAAAAATAGGAAAGTGTCACAAGCTAAGGAAGTGTCGAATGTACTATCGCACCCATACTATATCTCTGCACCTACTTGAGTTTATTCAAACTGGCACCCCGTGGTGAGGGTGAAGTGATCCCCATTTTCTAAAGATCGGCTCCTACTCGCGTTAACATGTGTCATACGGCCCCCAAAAATTGTAGATACCTATGCTGGTCCCACCACGGGGAGTATCAAGACCCATGGTGGCAGCCCCGACATAAAACTAGAAGGCATAGGTTATACTACTGGTGTCCCCAATGCCCTGGTTGTCTGCTCTGGAGTGTGTGCACGCCCGCACCCCGTTAGACCTGCACTATGCACCCACCGCCGTTGTTTGTCCGCTTATAATCAGCCCAGTAATCGTGCCCCGCCCTGCCTAGTTTCAGGGTACCGTTGATACCTAACTTTGGGTTACTGCTGAAACGGGTCCCTCGTTACCAGGATTTTCTAGTCAAACATGTTAAGTGGTTAAGTGTTTGTATTTACCTAACCCCACCCATCAATTCTTGTTAACATGTTGAATTTGGTTAAGAGTTATAATTGACTTAACCCTACCATCTGTCCATAGCCTCTTAGGAGCACCAGACCACTCACATTAGACAGGTATTGCTACGGTTACTGGATGTGCCGGTCGGTTCCGGGCAGGTTTACACCATAGCTCAGTCTAACCTTGTGTCCTTATTGGGCTCAATGCTTTACCACCCACATTGGATAGGTATTGTTGTGACTACTGGACAGCCGGGCGGGTCCGGGCGGGTTTACATCACAACTCAATTCAACCTCGGGTTAAGCATATCGTGTTTTCTATATTTACATATTTTGTTACTTCTCAACTATGTGTAAATGTCATATCTTTTATTTTTGGGTATTTCAATTCATACCGCTTATGTGTCATAATCATTGGCATGTGCCAAACATGCCAACATATATTTTCATATTTTACACCCAACGTTATTACCCCCATTTTTTCGCAATGTTATAACATGTGTTGGGCTTGTCACAATTCAGCCCAACTTTATAAACGTGAGGAAAAGGGGAAATCAAGAACATGTAATACATAAAGGTGTGTGGCGCAAGAACTTGCAATTTGGCGATTCAACTAACATATAACATGGGTCATGTGAACTTGCATTCAAATCAAAGTATGACTAAGTAGGTGACATATGAAATGGCATAGTTTAGGCAAATACAAACTTGTGTTTAAACATGTTTAACTTGGCATAATATCGACCACAAAACTAGCATGTTATATATTCATCAAAAATGTACAATTTTTACATCTAATCATATAGCCTATTTCAACATGAACTTGCATAGTTTATGAAACCCAAACGATGTTTGACATAGAACCAATTATATTTCGCAAATAAACATGAACTTGCATAGTTTATGAAACCCAAACGATGTTTGACATAGAACCAATTATATTTTGCAAATAAACATGAACTTGCATAGTTTATGAAACATAGATCCAATTATGCTTGCAAACATAGATCTAATTATACTTGCCAATAAACATAAGAATGATATCATAGGTTTTGGGTCATGTAGGCATAAAAAGTCTATAACATGTTTACATAAATTCTAATTTAGACTAAGGGAATATACATAGTCCATGCCATCGACATATACAAAAAGGGATCAATTTCTAGTTTTTGCCACAAACTTGCAAGTGCCATTGTTTTCATATACAATTGTTCAATAGGCTTGCATCAATCAATTTATGCCACAAACATCAATACACAAGTCATGATAGAACCATTACAATACACAAAAATTATAACAACACGATTCTATTTTTCATTTACATCGAATCACATCACAGTTTTTATTCATATTCTGAAAGGTCAATATACTTACAACGAATGCAGAATCTTGAATTCTGAATTCTGAAACTGAGATGCGCTCCTTTGGGTAGACTATTGTTGCGTTGATTGATTTGATTAAACTTTAATCCTCTTCTTAATTTGATTCGTCTCTTAGGATTTAGTGTTGGCTTGTCTCTAGGCTTTCTAATTGACGGCCATTCCTAGTTCCTCTCCAGCAATAAGACGACTTTTGTATTATATTACTTGTGTGAATTTAGGGTTAGACTTGAGTTGTATTTATAGAATTTTAAATTTTTTTGAGCCCTCAGATGAAGATAGGAGGTATATAGACCATACAAAGTTCAAAGAGCCAATCAAGAGGTGACACGTAAGCCCTAGTGACCCAGCCAAGCATCAGAATTCGACCAGACCCTGACCAGGCCAGCCAGGACCTGACCAGCAGGTCATTCTGACCTGGGCGCACTTGGCAGGTGCGTCAGGCTAAAAATGTACTGGCGCACTTCCCAAGTGCACTAGTTCAACTTTGTTCTGGCGCACTTCCTAAGTGCACCAGTGCATTCTGACCCGTTTTCTGGTTTTTCTGCCTAACTTCGTTCGTCCATATCTTCTTCATACGTTATCCATTTTACGCAAACTTGGACTCTGTCTCAAGCAGAATTTCGAGACGAACGCAATGGCGTAACCCATTTCCCTTGATTCCATCATTTATAATGAATTATACTTTAATTTGTGAATCTTAATGTTATAGAATTCACGGGGTGTTACATTCTCCCCCCCTTAAAAGGATTTCGTCCCCGAAATCTTCAAGTTAGGAAGAATGTATATCCTACCATCCAACAGTCCATCTACTCAACCAACAAACGCAGGCATCCACTGTCCTTAAAAGACTTCTAATGCTTCATGATAATATGCATAGTGTGTGTACATGTCCTTATCTAATGCTGAAATCAGGCGGTCTACTAATTCAGTTGACCTCCTTAATGCGAATCATGTAAGTGTCATGAATCCATTATGTATGAAAATTTTTCCTACTCATAATTCTACATGAGTGCACAACTATTCATACAAATGCAACGACCATATGACAGCATATCAAGTTTTCAACCGTACACAAATAAGAATACATATATGCATATGCAGTACGAAGTGATTGAGCCGATCTAAGACCTAGGTTGTGTGTGTATATGCATCCACGAGCAACCACTAGCAACCACTTGCAACCACTTGCAGCCATCAACCATAACATGTTTCAAATACATGTTTGCATCCAAAGGGGTTTCTACCTAAGGATAAAGGATAATATCGAGGACATATACCTAAAAAGATAGATACAAGCCCAACTTAAGAAGAAGAAAAAAGAGGTTAAAGATGCACCCTCAAAAAGAAGAGGGTAGGCAGCGCATATTCTGTCCTCAGTTTCCCAAGTCGTATCTTCCTCGGCGTCGCTCCACTGAACCTTAACGAGCTTCACTTCTCGGTTGCGTAGCTTTTTGATTTCAGTTCCTACGATTCGAGTTGGAACTCTCCTCACAATTGCTTCACGTTCCACTTCGGCTTCTTCTAGAATGCTTGGCTCCACCACTTCCGCTGATTCATGTAGACATTTCCGGAGATGAGAAACGTGAAAGACGTTGTGAATTTCGGCCAATCTTTCAGGCAGATCTACTCTATAAGCCATTTTCCCAATCTTCTCGATGATAGGGAACGGTCCTACAAATCTTGGTGCCAGCTTTCCTGTGGATCCAAAGCGAACGACGTTCCTTAAAGGGGATACATTAAGGAAAACCCTGTCCCCAACCTCAAACTCAAGGTCGGTTCTTTTGTCGGCGTAGGATTTCTATCTGTCTTGGGTTGTCTTCATTCTCCTACGTATCAAGTCCACTTTCTCTGAAGTTTCTCGAATCATGTGTGTCCATCGGTTTGGGGGTGATAGGCCATGCTCGAACATAACTACGTGCCTACAGCTTCTTGCAGACTCCGCCAAAACTCACTCGTGAAGATAGGGTCTCGATCACTAATAATGCTGGAGGGTATCCCATGGAGTCGAACTATTTCCTTGAGATAAAGAGATGCTAGAGATGCGGCAGTCCTTCTACTCTTGATAGGTATAAAGTGGGCGTTTTTAGTAAGCCTATCCACTATTACCCAAATGCTAGTTTTGCCTCTTCTCGACCTAGGCAGTCCATCAATGAAGTCCATTGAAGTGCTATCCCACTTCCACTGTGGGACCTCTAGAGGATGAAGTAGTCCTCCAGGCTTCTTTTGTTCCGCCTTGACCCTTTGGCTGGTCATGCACTTAGAAACGAAATTTGCCACGTCTTGCTTCATGCCGCTCCAAAAGAAAGTCCTTTTTATATCCTTATACATCTTATTACCGCCAGGGTGTATAGTCATCTTGGAATGATGCGCTTCCTCGAGAACCTTCTTTGTCAACTCCCTTGCTTGTGGGACGCATAATCTTCCATCTCGTCTCAGCTAACCCTTATCATCGATGGTGTATCTACTGAGGTGACTA
The DNA here is from genome assembly GCA_030737875.1 of Allium sativum. NCBI lineage: Eukaryota > Viridiplantae > Streptophyta > Magnoliopsida > Asparagales > Amaryllidaceae > Allium > Allium sativum. The sequence continues at coordinate 15,225 of JASFAX010001728.1, read as the reverse complement.
GAAGTATCACCCCTAATAAGTTTATCAATCACATCAACAAGATGAGGGTCTTCACGTTGTGTAGCCCCTATTGAGTCTAAGAGAGTAGGGCGTACTTCGAGAGATGCTAACAAACCCGGTACAAAATCCGAGGAGGGCCTAAAGTTAAAACTGGCTATGTACTTCAAGTTTTGCCTTTCCACAAAGAGAGGGCCTAGGGTCAGTTTCTTTTGGCTCAACGCGTCTGCTACCATGTTGCCTTTTCCGGGAGTATAGGAAATTTCAAAATCATACGAGGCAAGAAACTCCATCCATCTTTGCTTCCTCAAGTTAAGATCCGTCTGGGAGAAGAGATATTTCAACGATTTACGGTCAGTGTATAATTCAAACTTCTCACCTAGGAGATAATGGCGCCAAGACTTAAGTGCAAAGACGATGGCGGGCAACTCAAGATCGTGGGTTGGGTAGTTCTTTTCATGAACTTTCAATTATCTTCCGCCATAAGCTACTACCCTTCTTTCTTGCATTAGAACAGCGCCTAGTCCCGTTCCACATGCATCCGTGTATACTGTGAACATTTTGCTTCCGTCAGGCAGAGTTAGAACTGGGGCTGTTGTAAGAGCCCTTTTTAATCGTTGGAAAACAAACTCACAGTCCAAATCCCAAACGAACGCCAGATTCTTCTTCGTTAGCCTTGTGAGTGGGGCTGAGATTTTCATAAAACCCCTAATAAACTTTCGATAAAAACCAGCTACCCCAAGAAAGCTCCGAACTTCGGTTGCATTTCTTGGTGTCTTCCAATCTTGTACTGCCACCACTTTCGCGGGGTCCACAGCCAACCCTTCTTTGGACACTATATGCCCAAGAAACCTTACTTCTTTTCTCCAGAAGTGACACTTGGAGAATTTGGCTTTTAGTTGATGTGCACGGAGAGTATCCTTGATTTCTTTCAGATGCTGAGCATGTTCTTACTTACTCTTTGAGAAGATTAAGATATCATCTATGAAGACAACCACAAATTTGTTGAGGAATTATCTGAACACCCTGCTCATTAGGTCTACGAAATAAGCGGTGCGTTTGTCAAGCCGAAAGGCATGAAAAGCCACTCGAAGAAACTGTCTCGGGTTCTGAACGCTGTCTTATCAATGCTGTCTTCAACTACTCTTAGCTGATGGAACCCAGTTGCCAGATCAAGTTGGGAGAAGATCGTCGCACCTACAAGCTGATCAAACAAATCGTCGATTCGGGGAAGAGGGTGCCTATTTTTCTTGGTCAATTTGTTTAACTCCCTATAGTCGATGCAAAGGCGAAGCGAACCGTCTGCTTTGGTTGCGAACACCACTGGAGCACCCCATTCCGAAATGCTCCGTCTAATGAACCCCTTTTCGAGAAGTTCTTTAACCTGCTTACTGAGCTCCTTTCTCTCCCTTGGAGCCATGTGTCTGACAGGTAAAGCTATTGGCTTTGTGTTATCCACAAGATATATGCGAAAGTCTATTTCCCGCCTCGGAGGTAAGCCTTTCACCTCCTCAAAGACATCCGGATATTCCCGGACTACTCTATCTGATTGCAAATTCTCATCAGAAGCATCAAGCGACTCTAGATAACTATGCATAACAGCATTCAAGGGATTACAAGAGATTTCTAGAGTGTTACCAAGCCGATTCAAGAGTCTTACTACTCTTTTCTCTCAGTCAAGAATGGCACTATTACTGGATAACCAGTCCATGCCTAAGATCAAACCATATCCCGAGAAGCCCAAAACAAAGGCACTACAACTAAACTCAATGCTGAGAATAGAGATTTTCAAACCCAAACAAACCATTGACAAGTAAGCGGAGCACCCAATTGGATTTGAAACTACTAAGGGATCTTCTACCATACTAGTGTCTAGATGCAGAGATTCTACTAAGGCAGATGAAATAAAGGAGTGTGATGCGCCGGAGTCAAAAAGTGTACGAACTGGATGATCATAAAGATAGACTACACTTTCTACAGAAATATTACTACCTCGTTCCTGCTAAGGTGCCACTAGCGCATGAACCTGACCCCCAGAAGTGGATCCGGCTTTCTGTCCCTGCCCTTTCTTCTTTGGGCAGTCCTTAGCTTGGTGCCCAGTCTCTCCACAATGGAAGCAACCACCCATCTTCGCCTTCCTTTTCCGGCAGTCTTTTGATATATGGCCCACAATGCCACAGAAATTGCACCTTCTCTTCTCACGGGGCTTATTGTTCTTCCCTCCTTTCTTGAAGTTTGTTTTCTTTGCTTGTAGACCTTCTTTCTTCTCTTCCCCTTAGTTTCTTTCTTGCCGTGATCTTCCTCGTGCAGCAACGCCATGTCCACCAGGCTTTCATAAGTCGCTCCCGTGGATACATGGGTCATGGCAAGGCTGTGTAGAGGCTCATTCAAACCCTTGACGAAGCGAAGAGCCTTCTTGTGTTGGGTGTTTACTAAGTCTAGCCCAAATCTGGCCAGCTGATTAAACTGATTAACATATTCCCTGATCGTCATGCTTCCCTATTTCAGAGTTAGAAACTTTTCCATTTGCAGGCTTCTTTCGTCTTGGGAGAGGAATTTCATCTCAAACCTTGTCCTGAAGTCTTCTCATGTTTCCACCGCCCTCTGAGCATTGGTAACTTCCCACCAATAGGAAGCTTCATCCTTAAGTAACCACACCGCAAGTTGTATCTTTTGCCTGTCATCCACTCCAAAGATGACAAACAAATCCTCAGTCTCCTTTAACCAGTTTCTTGCTTCAACAAAAGATTATGTCCCATAAAAGTCTTTTCCACCCATAGCCTTGAAGTCTCTACATGTTTTTGCGAAGTCATTTCCACGAGGAGGAGGAGGAACCGCGGCCACTGGAGGAGGGATGTCTGCTAGGCCTGTGCCATTGGCCCTTGCTTATAAGTACCTCCTAAACCAGCTGGGAATCGGCACTCCTTCTGGAAGGTTAAGGTCTCCAGACATGCTGAAACAAAAAGGAAAAAATCAAAACGAAGGATAGAGAGGGATAGATAGGGCACATGGCTTTGGGGGATTTTGTCTTTTTATAAATATAACACATTTTCTAAATGCTTCTTTAAACTTTCTTTTTGAAAACAATTTTCATAAACTTTTATCTTGTCTAGTAAACCTATGCTCTGATACCAAGTGAAACACCCCACCTCCGTTATGGTCACCCACAAAGGGAATGCCTTAACTTTGGTGGAGGTTTGTAAGTAAAAGCCACAGATAAACTTAAGACAGATATAAACACACAAATTTTAAAACAGCGGAAACCAAACAAACTTTTATTTCATCAATACGTGTATCAAACAAAAGATTTCCATAATTGTCTCAAAATACTTCCAACATTACAACCTCATAACTGCCTTGATTATTAAAAAAGCATGAAAACATAAATAAAGTGACAAAAATCCCCATAGTGATATCCAAAGCCATTATCTGAGCAAGAAAGATTCAAATCATACATCTACATTCTTGGTGCTTGTAAAGAGTCTGACTGAGTTGAGCTGTTTCCTCCCTGTGGACCTGGGGGGAACGGAAGAAAGGAAGACGAAAAGAAAACAGGGTCAGACATAAAGCCTGAGTAAATCTAGTAACTCTTCAATATGTGAATAAGAAAAGGGTATGATGGATGTAAACTAAAAATAGGAAAGTGTCACAAGCTAAGGAAGTGTCGAATGTACTATCGCACCCATACTATATCTCTGCACCTACTTGAGTTTATTATAACTGGCACCCCGTGGTGGGGGCGAAGTGATCCCCATTTTCTAAAGATCGGCTCCTACTCGCGTTGACATGTGTCATACGACCCCCAAGAATTGTAGATACCTATGCTGGTCCCACCATGGGGTGCATCAAGACCCATGGTGGCGGCCCCGACACAAAACTAGAAGGCATAGGTTATACTACTGGTGTCCCCAGTGTCTTGGTTGTCTGCTCCGGATTGTGTGCATGCCCGCACCCCATTAGACCTGCACTGTGCACCCACCGCCGTCGTTTGACCATTTACAATCAGCCCAGTAATCGTGCCCCACCATGCCTAGTTTCAGGGTACCGTTGATACCTAACTTTGGGTTACTGCTGAAATGGGTCCCTCGTTAGCAGGATTTTCTAGTCAAACATGTTAAGTGGTTAAGTGTCTGTATTTACCTAACCCCACCCATCAATTCTTGTTAACATGTTGAATTTGGTTAAGTGTTATAATTGACTTAACCCCACCATCTGTCCTTAGCCTCTTAGGAGCACCAGACCACTCACATTAGAAAGATATTGCTATGGTTACTGGATGTGCCGGTCGGTTCCGGGCAGGTTTACACCATAGCTCAGTCTAACCTCGGGTCCTTATTGCGCTCAATGCTTAACCACCCACACTGGATAGGTATTGTCGTGACTACTGGACAGTCGGGCGGGTCCGGGCAGGTCTACATCACAACTCAATCCAACCTCGGGTTAAGCATATCGTGTTTTCTATATTTACATATTTTATTACTTCTCAACTATATGTAAATGTCATATCTTTTATTTTTCGGTATTTCAGTTCATACCGCTTATGTGTCATAATCATTGGCATGTGCCAAACATGCCAACATATATTTTCATATTTTACACCCAACGTTATTACCCCCATTTGTCCGCAACATTATAACATGTGTTGGGCTTGTCACAATTCAGCCCAACTTTATAAACGTGAGGAAAAGGGGAAATCAGGAACATGTAATACATAAAGGTGTGTGGCGCATGAACTTGCAATTTGGCGATTCAACTAACATATAACATGGGTCAGGTGAACTTGCATTCAAATCAAAGTATGACTAAGTAGGTGACATATGAAATGGCATAGTTTAGGAAAATACAAACGTGTGTTTAAACATGTATAACTTGGCATAATATCGACCACAAAACTAGCATGTTATATATTCATCAAAAATGTACAATTTTTACATCTAATCATATAGCCTATTTCAACATGAACTTGCATAGTTTATGAAACCCAAACGATGTTTGACATAGAACCAATTATATTTTGCAAATAAACATGAACTTGCATAGTTTATGAAACCCAAACGATGTTTGACATAGAACCAATTATATTTTTCAAATAAACATGAACTTGCATAGTTTATGAAACATAGATCCAATTATGCTTGCAAACATAGATCTAATTATACTTGCCAATAAACATAAGAATGATATCATAGGTTTTGGGTCATGTAGGCATAAAAGGTCTATAACATGTTTACATAAATTCTAATTTAGACTAAGGGAATATACATAGTCCATGCCATCGACATATACAAAAAGGGATCAATTTCTAGTTTTTGCAACAAACTTGCAAGTGCCATTGTTTTCATACACAATTGTTCAATAGGCTTGCATCAATCAATTTATGCCACAAACATCAATACACAAGTCATGATAGAACCATTACAATACACAAAAATTATAACAACACGATTCTATTTTCATTTACATCGAATCACATCACAGTTTTTATTCATATTCTGAAAGGTCACTATACTTACAACGAATGCAGAATCTTGAATTCTGAATTCTGAAACTGAGATGCGCTACTTTGGGTAGACTATCGTTGCGTTGATTGATTTGATTAAACTTTAATCCTCTTCTTAATTTGATTCGTCTCTTAGGCTTTAGTGTTGGCTTGTCTCTAGGCTTTCTAATTGATGGCCACTCCTAGTTCCTCTCTAGCAGCATGACGGCTTTTGTATTCTATTATTTGTGTGAATTTAGGGTTAGACTTGAGTTGTATTTATAGAATTTTAAATTGTTTTGAGCTGTCAGATGAAGATAGGAGGAATCTAGACCATACAAAGTTCAAAGAGCCAATCAAGAGGTGACACGTAAGCCCTAGTGACTCAGCCAAGCATCAGAATTCGACCAGACCCTGACCAGGCCAGCCAGGACCTGACCAGCAGGTCATTCTGACCTGGGCGCACTTGGTAGGTGCACCAGCCTAAAAATGTACTAGCTCACTTCCCAAGTGCACCAGTTCAGCTTTGTTCTGGCGCACTTCCCAAGTGCGCCAGTGCATTCTGACCCGTTTTCTGGTTTTTCTGCCCAACTTCGTTCGTCTATATCTTCTTCATACGATATCCATTTTACGCAAACTTGGACTCTATCTCAAGCAGAATTTCGAGACGAACGCAATGGCGTAACCCATTTCCCTTGATTCCATCATTTATAATTAATTATACTTTAATTTGTGAAGCTTAACATTATAGAATTCACGGGGTGTTACAATTGGACTGTCAAGTATGTACGGATTTGAATGTATGCCAAGATAACATATATACGAAGCTGATATATACTAGATAGATATAAAATCACATTCTAGACATTGGAGGATAATTCTGTTGATGACCCAGACATCATCAGTGATTATTTTCAAGTTTCGAAAATGGGATGACGATTCTTATTGAGACGTGGAGAAATGCTTGAAACCGTTTAGAAATGCTTGAAAACGTTTACATAAGTGATTGAAAATGTTTGGATGTATTCAAATAAAATGTTTTAATATGAACTAGAATAAATAAGTAAAATTTAAATAAGTTATGCTTGTAGAATATAAATGGAATTCGCAAATGAATTGAGATGAGTTGGGAATAATTATGAATCTAGAAAATTCGATAGGCTTAAATTAAGAAGAATTTGATTTAGAAAATAGAGTTAGAATTCATCGACGATTTTGGATAGTCGATAAGTCTGATAAATAATTGACTAGGAATAATTTGAAACGATAGGGTTAGTAATCACTCAAGATGAGTTAAGAAAATGGAATATGTGAGAATGAGTTTGGAAAACAAAATGAATTAATAAACTTGATTATACGAATATATGAAAATTTGAGAAAAAGGGTATAAGTTTGAAATTTGGAAGATGGATAAAACTAGGAGATTTGCAATGGAAAAGGGTGAAATTAAATAGTTTGAAATATTTTAGAATTCGAATAACCTTAAACTCAAAAATTCTGAATATGGTTAGGTAAATAATAAGTACTTGAATAACTAGTAAACAAATGGTGCAATTTGATTATAAAATGTTTAGGTTATATATGAAATTCTATTGTTTAAATATAAATAGGTTAGCTAGATAAATTTTGTGAATGTACATAGGGTGAATAACTAGTGTATATGAGTCAAGAATGAATGTATGGATGTTGTGTTAATTGAAATTTTGGTATAATATTGTTATGGGTTTATTTTCTCTATAATTTAATTTATGGAATGCGATATTAGAATTTAAACCCTAATTCAATTTTGAAAAAGGATTTTCAAGGAAAATAATTATGGTTATGTCCTTCTCTAAATTTCTTTCCAATTTCGAGGACAAAATTGCCTTAAGGGGGAAGTATGTAACGATCCAAGATTTTTGAAATCAAATTTGAATTTAATACAAATTTTAAATAAATTTTGGAAGGTTTAAATATTATTTGAATCAAATTTTAAGGTGATAATATTATTTTAATGATTGAAATAAATTTTTGTTGTGAAATTTAGTTAAAACAACGTTTGTTAGAAAAATGTTTCGTCGTTAGTTGAATTATTAAAGCGATTTGTAAACTCAGTTGATAGAAATGGTCAGAATTTGAAATTTAATTATAATTAAATATTCGTTTCAAATTTTTGTTTAGTTTCTGTTCGTGTAGTCTTAAAATATTTTATAGAATTTTATTTTGGAAATTGAGCTTATATTTTTCTAACGTTATGGTCCCATTTTTACCCTTTACAGAATGAATCAACTGGTCGACTTTATTACTGTTTTGGGATCGCGGTACATTATTGTACATGATTTTATTTTTAATTGAGGTTATGCGCCATCTATAATTATAAAATAGAATTAAAAAAAATTAACTTTTTAAAATTATATACGGTGTATAATGGGCGCACCGGTTCTGGTCTTTGGAAGAGAACAGGTAACTCATGAAACAATTCAAATATATCTTATACTTAAGGCATACGAGAAAAAGAAATTTTTTAGAATAATATAATGGGAAAATGTGGCATGATTGTAGGAGAATAACGGACAAGTGTAAACAAAGGTTACACGTGCTGAAAATGTAACTTAGTTCACTTGGCCATAAACAACCTCTCCACTATTTGTTTACTCCTCTCCCATTTTGTTTACCCCGTCTCCTCCCTTCAACTCAGTCCCTCCATTACCACAAACAAAGAAAAAAATGTGAAACCTGCATGAATTCCAGTCCCCACCAAACTTCCGCCCCATCACTTTCTGTCCAACATTTCCCTACAAGCCCACCATCACCTTGAATTCCTTCCTCTAAAACAAGGTTGTCCCTTCCACTGCTTCCGGTCCTCTCTTCCCAATAGCCTTCACTGTAACAACATCTCCTGTCCAATCTGCACTTCACTTCCGCCATTACCCTTAATCCACTCAGACCCCTTGCGTCTCCTCTCCTTCCACCTGCAAGTCATCACCCCTCCAACGTTCAGACTTCTGCTTGCCATCACCTTTAATTCTCTCCAACCCGTGACCATCCCGCTCCTTGTAACACCCCGTGGATTTTATAAATATTAAGCTTCACAAATTAATGTGTAATTAATTCTAAATGAAATAATTAAGGGAAATGGGTTACGCCATTGCGTTCGTCTCGGAATTCTTCTTGAGATAGAGTCCAAGTTTGCGTGAATCGGACTCCGTATGAAGGAGTTATGACCTTCGGAACTTTCAGAATAAAATTTAAATTCAAACGGCTCAGTTTCAGATTCGAAATTCGAAAAACAGGTTCAAACTGGGCTGGGCGGGAAAATTCCCGCCAAGAGACCAGGTCGACCATAGGGTCGACCATGGTGTCAACCTGGCCACCCCAGGTCGAACATAGTGTCGACCTGGCCACCCCAGGTCGACCATAGTGTCGACCTGGGTGTCGACCTGCCAGTCGACCTGCCTGGTCGACCTGGCTGGCTAGGTCTGGCTCTGGCTCGAATTTCTATGGCTCGGCGTGTCACTAGGGCAGACATGTCACCTCTTGATTGGCTCTTTGAACTTTGTATGGTCTAGATTCCTCCTGTCTTCATCTGGCGGCTCAAAACAATTTAAAAATCTATAAATACACCCTAAGTCTCAACTGGAAATTCACATAATAAACTAAGATGGGAGTCGTCATGCTGCCAAGAAGGAATTGAGCATAGCCGTTAAGAGAGAAAAGCTTAGAGATAATCAAATAAATCAATGCAACGTTAGTCTACCCAAAGGAGCGCATCTCAATTTCAGAATTTAGAATCCAGAATTCAAGATTCTGCATTCGCTGTAAGTATAGTGACCTTTCAGAATATGAATAAAAACTGTGATGTGATTCGATGTAAATGAAAATAGAATTGTGTTATTGTATGAATATGATATAAATTCTATGTATTGTAATGATTCTGTCATGACTTGTGTATTGATATTTGTAGCCTAAATTGATTGATGCAAGCCTATTGGACATTTGTATATGAAGGTAATAGCAATAGCAAGTTGTGGCAAAAACTAGTAATTGATAACTTTATGTTTATGTCAATGGCATGGACTATATACATTCACTAAGTCTAAATTAAGGCTTATGTAAACACGTTCTAGATTTGAAACCTTTGACGCCTACATGACCCAAAACCTATGATATCATTCTTATGTTAATTTGCAAGTATAATTGGATCTATGTTAAGTATCGTTTGGGTTTCATAAACTATGCAAGTTCATGTTGAAATAGGCTATGTGATTAGATGTTATAATTGGACATTTTGGTGAATGTACAACATGCTAGTTTTGTGGTTGACATTATGCCAAGTTAAACATGTTTAAACACAAGTTTGTATTAGCCTAAACTATGCCATTTCATATGTCACATACTTAGTTATACTTTGATTTGACTGCAAGTTCACATGACCCATATTATATGTTAGTTGAATCGCTAAATTGCAAGTTCATGCGCCACACACCTTTATGTATTACATGTTCTTGATTTCCTCTTTTTCTCACGTTTATAAAGTTGAGCTGAATTGTGACAAGCCCAATACATGTTATAATGTTGCGAACGTACAAACGGGGGTAATAACGTTGGGTGTAAAACACGAAAATATATGTTGGCATGGTTGGCACATGCCAACGACAATGACATTTAAGCGGTATGAATTGATATACCCAAGAATAAAAGATATGACATTTACATATATAATTGAGAAATAATAAAATATGTAAATTTAGAAAACACGATATGCTTAACCCGAGGTTGGATTGAGTTGTGATGTAAACCTGCCCGGACCCGCTCGGCTGTCCAGTAGTCACAACAATACCTATCCAATGTAGGTGGTTAAGCATTGAGCCCAATAATGACCCGAGGTTAGACTGAGCTACGGTGTAAACTTGCCCAGAACCGACCGGCACATCTAGTAACCGTAGCAATATCTGTCTAATGTGAGTGGTCAGGTGCTCTAAGAGGCTAAGGACAGATGGTAGGGTTACGTCAACTATAACACTTAACCAAATTCAACATGTTAACAAGAATTGATGGGTGGGGTTAGGTAAATACAGACACTTAACCAATTAACATGTTTGACTAGAAAATCTTGGTAACGAGGGACCCGTTTCAGCAGTAACCCAAGTTAGGTATCATGGTACCCTAAAACTAGGCAGGGTGGGGCACGATTACTGGGCTGATTGTAAGCGATCAAAGCGACGGTGGTGGGTGCAACAGTGTAGGTTCTAACGGGGTGCGGGCGTGCACACACTCCGAAGCAGACAAAAAGGGCACTGTGGGCACCAGTAGTATAACCTATGCCTTCTAGAATTTGTGTCGGGGCCGCCACCATGGGTCTTGATACACCCCATGGTGGGACCAGCATAGGTATCTACAATTCTTGGGGGTCGTATGACACATGTTTACGCGAGTAGGAGCCGATCTTTAAATAAAAATGGGGATCACTTCACCCTCAGCATGGGGTGCCAGTTAGGATAAACTCAAGTACGTGTAGAGATATATAGTGTGGGTGCGATAGTACATTCGATTCAAAACGTCACCTCCTTAGCTTGTGACACTTTCCTATTTTCAGTTTATGTCTATCATGCCCTTTTCTTATTCACATACTGAAGAGTTACTAGATTTACTTAGGCTTTATGTCTGACTCTATTTTCTTTTCGTCTTCTTTTCTTTCGTTTCCCACCAGGTCCTCAGGGAGGAAAGAACTCAGCTCAGTCAGACTCTTTACAAGCTCCAAGAACGTAGATGTTTGATTTGGATCTCTTTTGCTCGGATTATGGCTTTGGATATCACTATGGGGATTCTTGTCACTTTATTTATGTTTTATGCTTCTTTAATAATCAAGACAGTAATGAGGTTGTAATGTTGGAAGTATTTTGAGACAATTATGGAATATTTTGTTTGAACATGTATTGATGAAATAAAAGTCTGTTTGGTTTCCGCTGTTTTAAAATATGTGTATTTATATCTGTCTTGAGTATTTCTGTGGCTTTTAATTATAAACCTCCACCAAAGTTAAGGCATTCCCTTTGTGAGTGACCTTAACAGAGGTGGGGTGTTTCACTCCTCTTCTTCTCCTGCAAGTTCCGTCATGTATACAAAAGGAAAAAAAACGAAGGCGTGAAGCCTTGCATGTTTCGGTCCAACTCCAAACTGGGCGTACATGCGTGATGTGCATGTATTGGTTTTGCTGAGAAGAAAAGAGACCTTTGGTTAAAAAAGAAAAAGAAATTCCAGGAAGGGATGGAAGAGGGAGTCATGCTTGTAGGGATTCTTTCATTTTAGGCACGTTTCATTCCAAGGGAATTATTCCCTTTTAAATCTGAGGCCATATTTTTGCATTAGTCTTTAGGCAAGCGCATATTTCCAGTTAGAAGCCTAGCATAAAAAAAGGTTTGTTTGAAAAAGGATGAAGTGCAAATAAATGCAAAAAGGAAAAGCAAAAGAAAGGAAAGTAAGAGAGAAAGTAGGAAGAAAGGAACGCGGAGAGAGGTTAGAAGATAGAGGAGCGACGCAGATTAGGGGACCATTTTCTGAAAAAGCAATTGGGGTGAGAACACTTGAATTTAAAATATTACCTAATATTTAATTTTATGGATTATTTAGTGTTTGAGATAATGTGTGCTAATTGCATGAATGGTTGATTAGTAATTATTGGTTGATAGCATTACGGTCATGGATCTTGCATTACATACGATGATTGTAAGCTAGTATGGTTGTCGATATAAACCATATATTGATACGCGTTAGTGTATAATGCGTATTTAGTGGTTATCGGTTATGGTGCATGGATGGTTGAAATTGTGGTAATATATTAGCATGTTTTTTGGTAAATATTAAGCTAATTTCCATCGATTAAAGAATATTTGATATTAGTTAACTGGTTAAAATATTTTTCTTTTAAGAATACTTTATGATGATATTTATAAATTTAAAAATATTAATTAAATAATATTTTGTCTTAAAATGTGTTAGCTTAATTATGTTGAAATGTTAACATTATAAATCAGGTAGTATTTTGAGTGATATTTTATTTAATTACCAATTTAGTGAAAATGATATATTATTTTGTAAATTCAATGTTATTTTGTAAATTTAAATAGTAAGTAATGATAATCACTTTGTGAATTAAATATTATTTTGTGAATTAAGCATTTTGTATAATGTAAACTTGAAACATAAATTATAATTCAAATTATGATTTGATGCAGCATTATAAATTATTTTGAAGGTCGCTTTTAATTTGGATCTTTTGATTTTGAATCTAATCAAAATTTTAAATAACAATATACTTAAAATTTTGCTTCGATATACTTGAAATTTGAATTACTTGGGTTTGAAATTCAAGTAAGGTCGTAAAAGAACAATGTGAAAAATATTTTAAAATTGTTGAAAAGGAGATTTACACTTGAACTATTTGGTTATGAATTGTGATAAGCTTAGATGAATATTTATAATAATATATTATAAATTGCTCGAATAATAATTTGAATTTAAAGTTTAAATGAAGAATGTAATTTAAGTTTCGTGTTAACAAGTAAGTTTGTAATTAAGGAAACGAGGTGTGTAACTGAGGAAAGAGGTGCAACAACCATTACGCAGAACTTCCCTTGCCCGTGTTTACTTATCTAGGCTAGTAAAAGAGCAAACTAAAAATGAAATCTCGAACACCGTAAAAGGTAACTATAATAAATAATTTTCCAATTTATGAATTGGTAAAATTTGACGAAAGTGATCATCAGATATCTAATCTAAGTTATGTAAATGATGACAAATGCTATTTGAGGAATTAAACGGTGAAAATATCGGAATTCCTCTTATAGTATTAGTTTAATACATAATATATATATATATATATATATATATTGGGTATAAGAGGTTTTGATTTCTAAACAAAACGTACATCTAGTATAAATCGCTGGATTTAACTACGAATGATATGATAATGACTTTGTTTTACTGATTAAATCTTAGGTTAATTATGGAAGCTTATGCCGAACTAAGTGAAAGTAAATAAGTTGAATGTCTTTGAAAATTGATTTGAATCAACTCGAGATATTGAAGTCAATCCTACTCTTTTGAATGTGAATATAGATTCAAGTCATCGGCAATGGAAAGGGAACAATTCCAGTTTAATGTATTATATATTTATATAGGTTTCAGCCATTTAAACATAGTACGTTGATTTTAAAAATATTTAAATAAGAATTATTTGATTTAAAAAGGAATATATATATGTTTAATTATTTTATTTGTATACTTCTTTAAACTTAAAAAATAGTAAGTAACTATTTCAACCATTTCTATTTTAAAATTTTGCAAGTTTATATATATATAAATTAGTTTATTACAAATTTATTATTATTCAATTATTTTATTTAATTAAATTAGGATTGTTTCAGTCCTGAAACCTTTGATTCGAGTGTAATTAACCCTTGTTGAATGAATACAGTGAGCTATATATTATCGAAATAGCGATAGTCTTGATCTTTGATTTATAAGTAATGGTTGGAAGTAAAGAGTTAAGAAAAGAAAACTATTTGAATGTATATAAGCGATCATTCTAAATTTAAAATGAACATAGTTAAGTATATATATGATTGAAAGAACTTAATTCGAAATACGTATTCCATATGAATCGCTGGTTATTTGGAAAGACCAGAATTGGAATTTAATTCTTGAAAACCATTCCAAATAATTGAACGACGAAATAAATAAAGACATATGAATGACGATTGAAGACCGTTGTTCTTCACATCGAATGGGCTACCTCCTGATTTCTTTCTTTACTGAATAGCTACAGTAGAGAGATGACCCTATTACCGAAGTGGTAGAAAGTCCGACCATATTTGGAGAACTTTTAGATTTCAAGGGCCTTCGTACTAAAACCTGAGTCATGAAATAAGGCGCCTTCGATTTCATTTGAACCAGAAATGAACTCGTATGGATGTGTGTCTAACACTTATCTTATAGTGTGTTAACTAATTACTACCGAACATATTTATGTTGGTGATAGGAGTTTATTCCCTTGACTAAAAGTTATGTGGTCGATGATTATCAGTTGTAGATTATGAAATAACAGTGTGGCATGCGAAGTGCTGCAATTGATGAAATGATCAAAGCATGGCTTAGTGTAAGAGCGTAGCTTTGTGGTACGAAACCTCGCGAGCCTCATAACCCGAAATGACGGGAAACTGGCATTTAGATTGAATACATATACATATTATCTATTGATTTGAAAGCTTCGGCGATGGATCCACCTGTGAACCCTGAGGGAATAAAGTATATACGGTGTCCGATGTCTGGATGAAAACCGGGATATATACTTCACGTTATGTATCCGGAGTCCATTGTCTGGATGTTATCCGGGAGATACTTAGCTTCATGTCCTCGATTGATCATTCGTGTCAAGAACCATCTTGTTGGAAATCCAATAACCGATACGAGCCTTTCGCTTTGTTTATAATCTATGTATGTAGGCATAATCACTATGCTTGCTAGATTTGTAAATTTATTTGCAAAATGTTTTAAAGTGTTATTAGTATTAATAATACACACCGTCGACATATATCATGGATTTGGCATTATAAGGATAAAACTCGTCCATGTGTGTGCTTGCATTTGCATTCTGTTTGGTATGTTCGGGCAGAGCCTTATAATAGTTTTATTTTTTCAAAACTCATATACGACTTATGCACTGGTAATCATAGGAGTAAACTCGTTTCGTATTATACGGTGTGGTCTTT
>JASFAX010001727.1:0-49173 GCA_030737875.1 Allium sativum | reverse complement strand
TTTCAAAAACTTTATTCTTTTGTTAGACATTTTTGTCTCTCTCCATTTCGTACACTGTAAGCGGTGGAGGTGGCGGAGGTGATAGATCATCATTTTGAAAGTAATTAAACAAGACATTATTGTAAATATTAGCAAAATATGTAGATCATATATTAGAAGACTAGGTTGTAGTCTTCTTACCGGAAACTCATTTTCATCTGTATTTTCCTCTTCATCATGTGGAGTATTGAAATCCAATTTACTCTTGACACTTGTTGAGTTGGTATTCAAAGTTGCATCGCTGACTTCAGTTGGATTTTCCTTCTCGCCTAACTTCACCGAACTACTACAAAGCTGTATAGTTGACTTCTCGCTGACTGTCTTTTTCTTCTTCATACGTGGACTCGCATCGGTTTTTCTTATCACTTCTGGATTGTTCCACTACTACAAAAGTGGGCATATTCGACACTAATTTGTGTGCGTTGCATGAAAAGTGTGGCGAAAGCTATGCATTCTTTGATCTTCTGCAACAACATTCATTTGTTGTTGCATTAGATGTGAACACAATGTTGCGGTTGAAATTCTTGTGTTGTGACTTGCAACACCAGTTCAAAGTGTTGCATTACATAAATACATGCCAGGTCAGCGATCCGCGTTATCAGTTTAAACAAATAAATAACCGTAGATGTTGATTAATCCAACGGTTCTTGCCGATCCTTGCAACACCAGTTCAAAGTGTTGCATTACATAAATACATGCCAGGTCAGCGATCCGCGTTATCAGTTTAAACAAATAAATAACCGTAGATGTTGATTAATCCAACGGTTCAAGCTGATCCTTGCTACAGCTTAGTGAAAATTTGGCGCGATAGTTTCCCCATTCACGAAATACTTCCCCCCAAAACAAATTTCTCCGGTACTCCTCCTTCTGTCCGTTTCTCTCTCCACGAAATCCGTCCAAGAACGCCTCCGATTGCTACTCTTCCTCAGGTTACAAACTATAAACCTTCGATTGCTCCTATTTTACGAACTTTACACCTCCAATTTGGATCGTTTAGGACAATTACAGGTAGTTAGGGCTTCATCATTTAGGTTTTATTTAGTTGATTTCATCTCTAACTTATTTTGATCTGCGTTCAAAGTCTCTGGGTGATTTGGGTATACCGATTACCTTAAATTAGGGTTTTTATACTTGAAGTGTTGTATTTATATGTTTGCATGTGTTGAAATTGTGCAAGTTCTGTATTTTTATGTTTGCCAAACCATTGATGTATTGGTAAATAATGCCTATTTCCAAAGGTGTTAACAAAATTTAGAGGATAAAAGAAATCCAATATGAATGTTCAAATGTCTATTTCTGTTTGTAGTTAAATAATGCCTATATCTCTTCCTACATCGTATGACTACGAAGATACCCTGGGCATCGGTGATCTAGGACTGTCAAACCCATCATCACCAGAAATTCCTATTGATTTTTATATAGAGATGCAAGAAAGGCACTACGATGATTTGCTTGAGTATGAACTAGAGCAAGAAGAACTCCGAAGACAACAGCGAGAAGAAGAACGACGTGAAGAAAGGGCGATGCGACGGCATAGTCGTTTGCGTCGTCAGCATCAAAACAACCAAGTGGTTAACGAACAACATGCTGACTCACCAATCATAATGTGTCATTGTGGGTATGCCGCTGCAGAAGATGTTATTTCGATTGGATTCAACATTGGTCGTCATTATTTTAGATGTCGGGTTTATCCCACAGGGTGTACCTTTTGGCAGTGGATTGACCAACAGTTTCCAAGTCGAGCCGCTGAGTACGCAAATGAGATACAACATCAACTTATAACGCTGCAAAATCATGTTATTGGTTTTCGAACTGATGTTAGTAGACTTAACGACCAGCTTCAAGGGCTAAACATTAGACGACAAAATTAAATTATTGCATCGTTCTTTGTATTAGATACAACTGTATCGTCTATGTATCACCTGCATACACTACAAGAAAAATACCCTATTGCAACTAGCTATTTGCAACAGGCGACAAATGACAGTTGCAGTAAATAATATTTAGCAACAGACCTCTTATAGCAGTTGCAATAGGTGAGATTTAGCAACATGCCTTCTTTTCCTGTTGCGAAAATCATATTTTTAGCAACTGCGCTTCTCTTCCCGTTGCAAAAACATACTTTTCGCAACTGTGCTTCCATAACAGTTGCAATAAACATATTATTTGCAACTGCTCTTACAAGCAAGTTGCGAATAAATATCTTTAGCAACTGTTTTCGCCTCTTGCAATAACTGTATTTTTTTGCAACTGGTACTGTCAGTTGCAAAAAACGTACTATTAAAAATTAGTATTAGCTTTTAGTGATTAACTTTTACTAATTAATTTTAAATATTTACTATCGAATGATTAACTACTAGTAATCATATAATAATTAAGGTTAATATTTAATAATTATTAATTAGTAATAAAATTTAAGTATTATAAAGTGATATTTATAACTGATAATTAAATAATAATAATAATCACTAATTAACTGATAAATAACATTTGGTAAGCATAGTTACTACTAAAGTACGAAATAATAAGTAATATTTAGTTATATTATAATAATTATTTAAGTAATATAATAATAATTAATTAATATGAATTAATATTTTACTAATTTACAACGGTAAGTTGCTAATAGTGTATAATTAATAGTTTTTAAATAATAAATGATAGTTAAGAAGAAATATTTAATTTTTAATTAATAAATAATCAGCAATAATTCAGAAGAAAACAGTTAGTCATTTATAATTATTAAACAAGAGTTACATTCATTTTACACATAATAACAAATAAGTCTATATAATTTTTAATATCAAATGATTAATACTAAATACTTAATAAATGAATTTATTTTTAACTATTGTGTTTTTCTTCCAATCGTAATAAACATATTTTTATTTACTGTTTGTTTTAATCAGATACCCTTGCGAACATTTATTTATTACTATTTTTTTTTTAAAACTTGTTGGTATTATCTTATAACTATTTTCAACTAAATGTTGTCAACTACTAACAATAACTTGAGTAATCATCAATCTAACGTTGGCATTTAACAGTCTGACGCTAAAACATCATTTTAAGGTGGATTCCACCTTTAGTTTTTGAACATGACGCAAGTGTCAATGGGAGGGGCACGGGTGCTGCCAACGCGTATTCTAGAAATTTCATTTTGGCTCCACATCAAATTTTCGGCTCCAAAGTTGAAATTTTGGCTCGTAACTCCTTATTTTCACACCAGCATCTTTATTGGTTTCCATGAAACCTAATTGAATCTCGTCAACCCATCCACGCCGCCGATTCTCTTCTCTCTCCAGCATCTCGTTCATTCTTTTCTTCACAAAATAAATTTGTAATTTGGTGATAAAATCGAAGGCAGGTTTAGAAATAACAGGTCTAGGCTTGGATATTAGTGGTTGCGAGTTGCTCTATAGATTTATGCGTGGATCCGGTAAAGAGGGAAAAAGCGACCTGGATCCGATCTGTACATGGATCTAGTGGTGGTGAGCTGGACTTGCGAACTGACGAGATCGCGTGAGGCACTTCATTAGCAAGGGCGACAAACAGGGATCAGATGTTGAAAGGACTTAAAGATGGTTTGTTCATTTGTAAGGTAATGTATTTACTGGATTGTCCAAGTAATATTGCTGATGACTTAGCAACTTATTTTACAAATGAGTTAATTAGTTCTGTCATTGGTATACTCATGTAAAAGATCAAGATTTCCTCTAACTATGCCGTCAAATATGGTTGGGTCTCTTGGAATAATCCTAAGTCTTGATCTGAAATCTATATATCAGTAATGTATATAATCTGTGTTCAATTTTCCTCCAACTAGTATCATTGTTATGTTAACATTTGTTAGGAACATAGCCATCTTATAATATGAAATTTCTGAATATACCTTTATATGAAATCAATTTGCAGAGAAAGGAAGATATCCTCACAAACATCATGTTAAGGTGGGTGTCCTTCTGGTGACTAAAGTTGACTTGGATTATGAAGTTTTGGGTAGAATGAAGCATACTTCTTGACTGCTGCAATGGATGAAGGCACATTCTTTGAAGTGTAAGACTGTGCATCAGATTCTAACAACGGTATTGGTAAATCTATTTGCTAATTTTTGGAACTTGAGCACCTTTCGAGTTGGGTTGTTTTCGATAACTTGCAATTATGATCTACATTCAACATTTCTAACTAAGTTAATTAGTTCAGTTTTGAACTACATTGTTTGGTGATAAAATACTGGTTGATATGTATTGATTGAAAAGATTGTTTGGTACATTGCTTGGGAGTAAATGATGTTTGAATGGTTCTTTCCTTAAACTGAATGATATAGTGATTATTGAATTTTTGGATAAAATTAAATTTTTAGGAAATATGATGATATTCCTAGAAGGTTGTTTCACTCTATTCCCAAACAACTTGAAATTTGCATATGTTATGCCTGACACTAATTGAAGATAAACTCGGGTCTGTGACAGAAAGCTAAAACATTATTGACAAAATAATTTATTAACCAGTAAGGTTTTAGCAAGCAGGTGGAGTTGGTGGAAAGATATTGCTTTGAAAAGTTAAGAATCCGTTTTCGATTGACAGAATGCTAAAACATTATTGACAAAAAGATATGCTAAATCTTGTTATAGTATGTGTACAGTTTTTTAGTATTGTGTATAATTAAAATCCAAATTGTTTCAATGATTGAGTTTTCAATATGCATTTATATATCATATTGCAGTGGCTAATAGGTTAAATTTTCTCGGATTAGATGGCTATATATTTTGGGACTCAAGCATAAGTTGGTGACACTAATTCTTCTTAACATTGTGCTTGATCTGAGATGCTACTAATACCTTTAAGAAAGTCAGATTTTATGATCTGCCACGCAGCTATAAAGAAGGATGAAACCATCAGGGACTCCAACGCTGTCTTTGTTGATTGAGGATAATGCTAGTTTATTTCCTCGTTTGTTATAGGCTATTACCCATATAAAAAGGGGCTACTTGCTCCACCGTCTCCAGAATAAGATCAGTACGCCTTGATGCATGAGATACTATGGTTCATGATATATGATGCATCAACTACTGTGCCGCTCTGATGCCTATCATATTGGTCATATTGCCTTAATCATTTAAATAATCCTTACCACTTTTTATATAACTTCGCTCAGCCAAGGCCTAAAGCCTTGGCATCCAGGCGATATTGTCACTTTTCTAAGTTATAAGAGTTTGTCGCCTATACAGTTTCCAATGAATAGTGAGGTAGTGGCCTCTCTAGTTTACAAAGTACACTGAGGCTTTCACCTTTATTGTTTGAAGTATACAAGCCCTATACTTTTAGTTCTTCGTCCAAATATTCTATTCTTGTACTATAAACTTTATTTGCTAATATGTTACTGCATCACATGTTGCAGGGAAAAAATGTCAAGAGATTACTCAAAGAGTTCGCTGGAATAACATACATATTCCCGGATAGGCATGTACATATTCATGATCGACATCAAGTTTGGAGCATGAACTGCATATTTATTTATTCTAGTGAATTGATGATATTTTTTCTCTTGTTATAGTATATGTATGATAGAGAAGAAATTGTTATACACGAGTGGTGTATGAAAATTGTAGAAATTTTTGTTGTAATTGTTTGTACTATTAAAACTTTGTTAAAATAAAATTTTTATTTGTTTATTTTATTTTGTGATATACATTATTACTAAAACGAATGCATTTAATATGTAATATCTATAAGTTGTAATAATTTTTTTTTTAGATTCATGGATCTATTGCAACAGGCATATACTGTTGCAAAATGATCTGTTGCAACAGCAAAAGCCTGTTGCAAAAAAGTATACCGCAACATCTTATTGCAACAGGCCGAAAATGTTGCAGACTTTTAGCAACTTGGGCTATACCAACAGGCGCAGGCCTGTTGCAATAGGTCTACTGCAACAGATATCGCCTGTTGCGGAAAGTGTTTTTTGTTGTAGTGATAGTCTTTGTATCTGTACTGTTTTGTTTTGGTGCAGTCATGTAATGTTATGCATTTGTGTTCAGTATCCTTAGTTGCTTGTTTTATGTACGTATTCTCTTGGTAACTCAGTTCCAAAAGTCAGTGATAATTCATATCAAAACAATCGTCCTTGTATCATCACACTGATTATGTATATTTGTAAATTATTAACTTGTTTTGTTTTTATTTCTAATTTAGTCTAACATTACAGGGTACCCCTTGTTCGTGTCTTGAAACTCTTAGGGGTATCAAATTTAGTCTTACTAAGCCGTGGTTAGATTGTGGCAATGGATAGTGAGTATTACATATGGATAGGACTTCCGAGATCGAGCGCCGAATATGTAAGAGGGGTAACAGCTTTTCTAAGAAATGCATTTCCCATTTATTAAGTAGATGATGAGATGAAGTGCCCCTGCAAAAAATGTACAGAACGTAATTGGTATTGTGAAAATGTCATATACGATCATCTTATTTTTAATGGCCCTTCTCCATTACATACCGGGTGGATTTGTGAAGTTTCACAGACAAAATTAATAGGTGTTGATGACCATATGGATTGTGCAACGGAGATGGATTTTGAGGATAATTTAGATGTGATGTTCAAGTGTGCGGGTTACAAATTTGGTCAAAATCCCAAGGACTTTGTAGTAGAACCAAATCCAGAGGCCGAGAAATTTTATCGGCATGTTAAAGAAGGAAAAAAACCGTTATATCCTGGCTGCACTAAATTTTCTCGACTAAGTTTCTTGATCAGACTTTATCATTTAAAGTGTGCTTATGGAATTAACGAGTCTGCGTTTAGGGAATTACTAAAGCTTATAAAAGAAGCCTTTCCTGATGCCCAGCTGCCTTTGTCTTCCTACGCTGCAAAGAATGTCATTAAGGATTTAGGTCTTAATTACCATAAAATACATGCCTGCCGAAACCATTGCATGTTATATTGGGCAGAGAATAAAGATAAAGAGGCTTGTGACATTTGTGGTTTTTCGAGATAGGCTGTAAAAGAAAAGGAAGACATCGTTTATAATAATGATCCACCAAAGTCGATTCCCAAAGTGCCGGCAAATGTTATGAGGTACTTTCCTCTAAGACCAAGGTTACAAAGGATGTTTATGTGCAAAGAATTTTCCAAGCTTATGAGATGGCACCAAGTGGAACGAAAAGAAGATGGAAAATTAAGACATCCGGCTGATGGTGTGGCATGGAAGATGATGGATGCTCGCTATCCTGATTTTTCATCAGAAAATCATAATGTTAGATTGGGTCTAGCATCTGATGGATTTAATCCATATCGTTCAATGAATTCAAGTTATAGTACATGGCCAATTGTGTTGGTAAACTACAATCTTCCGCCTTGGTTATGTATGAAACAAGAGAAT
Source organism: Allium sativum (assembly GCA_030737875.1). Lineage (NCBI taxonomy): Eukaryota > Viridiplantae > Streptophyta > Magnoliopsida > Asparagales > Amaryllidaceae > Allium > Allium sativum. Next base: position 41,758 of record JASFAX010001727.1, on the reverse strand, counting down.
TTGATTCTTTCAACATTAATATCTGGTCCAGATTCTCTAAAGTACAGTATTGACGTATATATGCAGCCTTTAATTGCGGAATTGAAAGCGTTATGGAATGTTGGCGTCGAAACATATGATTCCTTGACTGATGGGAATTTTAATTTACGTGCAAGCGTCTTATGGACCATTAGTGATTTTCCGGGATATGCCATGTTGTCAGGTTGGAGCACGAAGGGGAAACTAGCGTGTCCAGTATGCCATTACGAAACTTCTTCAAATTATTTGAAGCATAGCAAAAAAATGTGTTATATGAACCATAGAAAGTTTCTTGATCCGACACATAAGTGGAGGCTAGATAAGAGGAGATTTAATGGCGAAACTGAAATGGGGAGCATTCCAGAAATATTATCAGGAACTGATATTGAAGAGTTATTGCGGGGGTTCAAAAATCGGTTTGGGGATAAGACGAAGAAACCTGTTAAAAGTGATGGCCCTTTTAAAAAGAGGTCAATACTGTTTGACTTACCATATTGGTGTCATAATCCCCTTCGACATAACCTGGATGCCATGCACATAGAGAAGAACATATGCGACAAAATATTAGGTACTTTACTTAATATAGGTCGCATGTCGAAGGATCACCTAAACGCTCGTTTGGATTTACAGGAATTGGGCATAAGGAAGGCCCTTCAACCTGTTGAATGTGGTGATGGAAAGCATGTTGAAATTAGAGCTGCAATATTTGATATGACAAACAAGGAAAAAGAAATATTTTGCTCTGTATTGAAGAACGCCAAACTGCCCTACGGTTGTGCCTCGAATGTTAGTCGGTACGTGCACGTAAAAGAGAGAACGGTTGTGGGATATAAGAGCCATGATGCTCATTTCATACTCCACTATTTGTTACAATTTGCTGTGAAGAAAGCGTCAAAACCCGAGGTTGCGTTATCAATGATCAGATTTAGTGCATTCCTTAGAGGACTATGGAGCAAGGTTATCGAAGTGGATGATATCAAGAGGCTGCAAAAAGAAATTATAGAGATACTTTGTCATTTTGAAATTATTTTTCCATAGGCTTTTTTCGATATAATGGTACACTTGCATGTTCATTTATGCAGAGAAATCGAATACGGGGGGCCTGAACATCTTAGATGCATGTATCCAATTGAGCAATATCTAGGAAAGTTGAAATCTTATGTGCGAAATAGAAACAGACCGGAAGGTTCGATTGCAGAAGGTTACTTGGCAGAAGAGTGTGTGACCTTCTGTTCAATATTTTTAAGCGTTGATGGAGGAACAGAAAACACGTCGATTGATTTTGGAAGATGTCAAACAGATTTGGAATATCATATTGGAACAAAGAAGAATAAAGATGGAAAGATGTTCAATTTGAAAGATGCAGTTTGGAAGGCAACGCATCGCTATGTTCTGTTCAATTCCGGTAATAAAGAAATTAAGAGTTTGATCGAGTAAGTTCTTAAGTTCCTATATCATTTTCCTTAACTATAAATTAACATCTGCATTTCGTAGTTTTTTGACCGTAATTATTATTTAGGGTTCATCGAGCTTTTGTGGATGGTCTTGCAAATAGAAGAAGATACAAGAGGGAACGAGAACATTTCGAAGAGTTTTGGAATTGGCTTAAAGAAGAGGTTCTGAAAAAGGACAAGATTTCAACAGATGTAGAGGTGTTTGCATTAGGTCCTAATCGAGTAGCTAGGAAGTTTACCGGTTATATAGTAAATGGATATAGATTCCGCACAAAATTTAGAGATTCTCGATGTACTACACAAAATAGTGGTGTATTTTTGACTTCCAAAACCACCAGCTTTGCAAGTTCGAAAGACCAAAACCCAATAGTGGGTGATGTCAATTACTACGGATCAATCGAAGAAATTTTTGAGCTTGATTATTGGGGAGCTTTCACAGTGGTCCTTTTTAAGTGTTGCTGGTACCAAGAGGAAAAAGATTCATATGGTCTTACTCGAGTAAATTTTAGCAAGTGCCATAAAACTGATCCTTATGTCCTGTCTTCGCAAGTGCAGCAAGTATTTTATGTGGAAGATGCAGTTGAAAAGAAAAGTCATTACGTTATTAAAAAATTGCCGAGAGATTGGTGTGATACTGAAAATGAGAATGCAATGGAAGAAGACATGAGCAATACGCAACCACATGATATGGGCATAGGTGGTGAACTAGAACCAGAAATTGTTGATGGGGGTTGGATTAGGGATGATGTCCCCGTAATACAACTAGAAACAGAACTAGAAGCAGAAGTTCCTGATCATGTTCCGTCTTGTTAGGACAAAAAATTCCTCTTTCTTATTGCTTTAATTTGGTCTAATTCATGATGTATTTGGCACTTTTTTTTAGCTGGAAATTATTATCTTTGATGAATGTATTTGGCACTCTTTTCACATATTGCAATCTACAATGTTCGCATGTTTTATGATTTAATGCTATGTTCTTTACTTTCATCTAAATTGGTTATAGACCAAAATGTTATAGTTGTTGTTTTTTGTCCACTTTAACATGCATGTACCTTGTTCTAATGTATTCATTTTGTACAGGATGGATGAACTTATTAATATCCGACTGCAACATGGTGGACAGTTTCGAAGGGCATGTTACATTGGTGGAGAATCCTTCGTAGTAACAAAATATGATGTAGACCGGTTTTCTTACAGTGTGCTTATGGACTTTTTTAAAGATTGTCTCCATTACACTGAAATAGGAGGAGTCTACATCAGAAAAGGAACGAGGGGGTGGCTGGCAGCTAATACTGAATGACAAGGACGTAAATGAGTACGTACAGGACTGCAATAAGCAAGAAGACGTGGTTTTTTACATCGACAACACCATTGACAAAGACAGTGAGCCGTTGATTCAACTGCAGCCACATGTAATCATACGGCCAAGGAAAAACATAATTCAAGGTATATATGTATATGTAATATAGATCCATTCTTATATATATCTCTGTGTGTGTGTAAAGAACTTTGAAGGAGGCCATCGTTATTATTTTTATTGTTCCAGGTTCTGCTAAGAAGCCAGTTGCAAAGAGCAAGTATACTACTGCACATAGACTTCAGCAGCAACACAAAATGATGAAAAACAACCCAACTCAAGTGGGTCAGAACAAACTATCGTCGGAGCCTGATATGGATAATGATGAAGAAGATGTTACTGTGACGGACAAAGGAACCCGGAGGAAATTAAATGTAGAAAATGAAACAGGTAAAGATGATGCTACCCGAGAGAATGAAGCTGATGTTCAGGTATTTTTCAGTTCTCATTTCAGTTTTATTAATCCGGATGAAATCTTATACCGACCATGAAGGCTGCAGCTAATTCAAGTAACTGTTTGTTCTTTGTGCATGCATTCTGTCAAAATAGCAAGAACTGTTTATACGTCAACTCTATTTGGTTAACTAGCTTAAATTTATCATCGATGGTGAGTAATAATGCCAATCTGCTTGCAGTTCTCACAACCATCAGTTTTGACGAAGTATGAACAAGAGCGAATCGCGCGCATGCAAGAAAATGATGCAGTTAGTAGATCACTTGGGGTGCCTTCATTGGTTAGTTGTATGAAAGAGGCTGCCGCACGAAATAAGAAAGATAAATGTAAAGATGTTGCTGGAAGTGATGAATACATCCCAGACAATGCTGGTGAAGACGTCACTGATGATTCATCAGATTCGGAGGTATAAAGAAGTTATTTGTTTATTGCTTATTGTATTTGCCTTTATGTACGTAAAAAATCCTGAACTTCAACTTAATTGTAGAGAATCAAAATTGTTAAGTCAAAGGATCTTTTACCTGGACCGAGAACTCGTGCGCGAACCAATGCAACCATTGAAATTGAGAAGGAAGCGATGAAGCGCACCCCCCCTCCAAAGAAAGCTGGCTCCAACAAGGATTTGATCCTGACATTCACTCCCACTCCAAAGAAACTCATTACCCGGGAGAAACAGACAGAAACATTAAAGAAACTTACGAACCCTACACCGTCTTTTTCAGGAGTTATAAAACCTACAACGTCTCGGCCATCCATTTTAAAACCTACATGTAGCAAATTGTTCAAACAATCAACCAGTTCATGTGAAGCTGCTGGTTCAGTTGCTGCTTATTTAGCGATGCGGAAACGTCAAAAGCAGAACGTTGAAGCGCCTCTAACAATGGAAAATCTTACCGATCGATTAGAGCAGGAATGGATTGCACAGGAAGATGAAGCAGGTACAGGTATATATATAAATAATAATGTTTCTTTATCTGTGCACTGCACTGCACTGTTGAGTGTGTCTTTTTTCTATTCACATTTTTGAACCTGGTAGATAAAGTACAAGGTCCAAAAAATCCTAGAGGGAAGTCAAAAATGACCAAGGTGCATGCTAGAACCCCTGATGATAAAGTAGTCATTGAGTTGAATGAGGATGGCCAACCAGTTTCTGATAATATTACAGAGTTAAGCAATTTTCTTGGTACACTAGCAAAGGATAATGTGTCTCTTACTTACATCAATTGGCATGTGGTTCTTGATCAATTAAAGCGACAAATGTTGGATTATGCTCTGGTACAATCTAATTTCCTTAACCATATACAGTTCAACTGACTTCCTAAATGTTTGGTTTTACTTAATTAGTTTGTTTCCTGAATTTTGTGATTGCTATATTGTAGGCTAGGTATGTCATACCGGAAGAAGGACACAAGTGGGTCTTGAACACGCTTAACGACTCTTGGAGGCAGTACAAGTCTCGCATCAAAACAAGGTATTATAAAAAATACTCAACTGATGAGGAAAGGCTTGCAAATAGGCCCAGTACAATTCCGTTGGAGGATTTTAAAATGCTCTTGGACTACTAGGGGGATGAAGCAGTTCAGGTACGGCTTTAATGATATTCACATTTGTATAATGTTTATTAGTTCACATTATCTTATTTAATGCTAATCTTTAGTAGTTCACATTATCCTTGTTTAGTGCTATTTTTTTTGGATTTCCAGGCCCTATCTGATTCTAATTCCGCGCATCGTAATTCGTTGAATGAGACACGTACCATGGGTCCCAAAACTCATGCAGTAGCCAAAGAAAAGATAGTATGTGTTTTTCTGAACTTAAGTTATTTTTTATTGTGATTGAGTTGAATTGACCACATGATAATTCTAATTTGTTATATCATTGAATTATTGGTAATCCTAATACTTGACAGAGAAAGAAGGACCCAGAAAAAGCCTCCCCATCCGCTGCCTTGGTTTATCTAGAAACTTATAAACGAGAACCGGGTCGAAGTTACAAGACTAACACGGATGAACTGAAGGCCAAATACGTGAGTACATATATAATTAGATACTGAAATAGCAATACTTGTGTCAGTATAATTGGCACATTGTACGTTTGTTGGAGCTGCATATTAAATTGAACACATATATAGTTAGTTTGAAAGAGAACCAGTTCTGTTAATAAATTCATTCCTGCCAGCTGCCTATTTATCTATATGCTTGCCTGGTTTTCATTTTGTAGGCGAAGGTGCAAGCAATGGTGGATGCTGGAAACATTGCTGAGGCAGAAGCACTGGTTTCTGGTGGGAAGAGGCACACGCGTAACTGGCTTGTAGGAAGGCGAGGCAAATTGGCTGAAAAGTTTCCAAATCCTGGTTCTTTGGACAGCTATGTCCAAGAGTTGACAAAAAAAATAAGGCAAGAGCTGGAGGCGGACTTGGAGGAAAAGGTGAATAGAAAAGTTAAAGAGAACGTGTCGTGGGTGTTAAAAAAGCTAGGTGAAGCCAATCCAGATCTAAATTTAGATGTCGGAGACCTTTGTGTCACCACAACAAGTGATGAAGATGCTGACAATTGTACTCCTTCAACCCCGGCAACTGACTGAAGTATTTGGATGGTATGTGTTAGCACTTGTGATATATTCGGATTGTTCTTTTAAATGATGGCACTTGTGGTATGTGTTTGTGATGACAGTACTTGTGGTATGTTTTGGTGATGGAAGTACTTGTGGAATGTGTTGGTGATGATACTTGTGAGTTGGTATATATAATTGGTTGGTCTGACTGTGGTGATGAATGTTTTGGGAGGAATTGTTGTATGAATATTTTGGTATATATGTATGAATGTGGTACAATGTTTTGGATTGAATATATGTACTGCAGAATCTGTAATTACGGGGTTGTACTACAGCTGTAGTTGATTTTTTCCTGGTGTCGCATTTGATTTTTGTGGTGTTGCGTTAGACTGCGTTGTGGTGTTGCATTAGACTGTGTTATGGTGTTGCATTAGACTGTGCTGTGGTGTTGCATTAAGTTTAACATTATTGATTCCACAATGGTACGGCACGTGGGCCCCACAGCTTACGTGGCGCCATGTGGATAGCTGACGTGGCATGTGACACATGTGCAGCTGACGTGGCGAGCTGACGTGGCATGTGCCACATTGACAGCTGACGTGGAAAGTCAATGCGGACCCCACTATCATGAGCTGGAAGCCAGGGTCTGGCTTCTACTTAAGGCAACGCTGTATATTGTTGCATTACATGGATATGCTGTTGCAATAGGGCAAAAGTTATACTTAAGGCAACGCTTTCTTTCCGTGGCCGTAGATGGACAAAAGCGTTGCATTAGATGGCTAATGCAACGGCCGTGGATGCCACGCCCCCCTGGTGTTGCCTATTTGAAAAAAGGGCCTACAACAACGCTTTTTTGATCTACGGCCACAGAAGAATAGTGTCGAATATGCCCACTTTTGTAGTAGTGTTCGTCACTGGATTATTTAGCCGTGCCGACTTTCTAGGAGTAAAGACTTGATCGGTCTACTTGTTGTTGATAGGTGGACTCACAGCAGCTTCGCTGATCATTTGGGAATTGTTTAGCCATGTCGACTTTCTAGGAGTAAAGACTTGATCGGTCTGCTGCTTCTTTTTTGCTACCTGTTGTGGATGGTGAGAGGTGACAAACTGCCGTTTTTGTGATTTCGCAGCTGCAACATACAAGTTCTTTATTATTCTACTAAGTGCACTAAAAATCAAACAAGTCCTAAATGATATACATATTCAGCAAAATGACCAACTTCATCAAAATAGTACAAATAAGAAGACATGTTTATACCTAGAAACAGATTCTTCCTCAGGCGTACGATGACATGTGGTTGTGTTTGTTTAATTGGCTCGGTACTATCCTCGACGACAGTGTCGACATAGAAATCAATGTAATCATCATTATTTTTTATTTGCATCATAAACAACAGCTCTACATCATTGGCCACCAATTTCCGCCCAATCGTTGGACCTTTCCATGCATATATTCCTCCAATTTCGGTGTACTCTAGCTCTTCCTTGACAAACTCCACCAGTACTGTGTACGAAAACCTATTTAGATCAACATCCTTGACAATAGCCTCTTCTCCACCAACATATCCATTCTTCCCAAATTTTCCCTTGTGATGGAACCTAAGATTTGCCTCCATCCTGCACAAAATGGAGAAATTAGCATTCGATTGAAATAATTACAAAATAAAATAAACCAACCGCGTTATAAAATAAAACAGCCACTTCACTAACATGTAATATAGGAAGAAACAACATTTTCTTACTTAAATAGCATGCAGTTATTTTCCTTGAAACACCACAAGTTTTGCAGTTATTTTACTTCTCATTTTTTGCCCAATATATAGTATGCAGTCATTTGGACATTCATGTATTCTTTGGTAATCGAGGCCTAAATTTACACACAAATAACATGCAGCCATCTGAACTTATGAAGTTCTGCCCATATTTTTTCCTCGTTCATCACTAATTTACACACAAATAACATACACAAATATTATTTAGAAGGCAAAAAAACATAATAATATGATATAAGCAGTGCTCAACATAAGTTTGTTACAAAAATAAACATAATAATAAAATCAGGAATAGATTACGCCTGAATACACAAGTAAATCTATGAATTAGGCAACACAACAATCAAATTAGGAAATACTTGAAATATACATTGAGTGATACCTTAAGAAGCAGATTAAATCGAAGCCCTAACTGAAATTTGAGACCCAGGCGAACCCAATTGAAGACCTAATTGAAACACCGAAGCCCTAATTGAACTTGAACTCGAACTTGCCGTAATCGAACCCCAATTAAGCTTGTAAACTTGAGCTTTTAGCCCTAATTGAAATTGCGAGTGAGAGTCTTTGACAGATTGAGCGACGGCGTATTTTGTTAAGTTTTCGATTGAAACCCTAATTGAAAATTTGGCTAAGTTTTTTGCCGCTTTGTTTTTTGTTTTTGCTTCCTGCGTTAAAGATTATTTCCCGTCACGCGGATTGCTAATGTGGACCGTTGGATCGTAATCACCCGGATTGATAAATGTATTCACGTGGCTACTGCAACACCTTAGATTTTCTATGGTAACACTTTGAAGCCTGTGTTGTAATAAACAAAAAACAACATACCTATAGTAACACTGTAGCTAGCAACACCTTGGATTTTCGTTGCGATAGGCCATCTATAGTGTAGTGATACAATATCCACCGCTTTGATCACCAAATCCATTGAGGCCATGATGGGTCCACACCGCCCTGGACTTCGTACAACTATTGCTATAACCACACTGCCCTTGTCTATAGTCAATAACCCTACTCATTTCACACCGCCCTGGCTCTGGGGTACGAGCTAACCAGTCCACACCGCACTGGCTCTGGTTCGTCTGCATGCCCCCTCTATCAATGGTGAACCAAATTTAAAGATATCGATAACTCCTTTGCGCATGTCTCGCAGCAAAGCCCAACTCTTGAAGTAACTTGTTGGTTCCCATCTGGATCCTGAGCGATAACTTTCCTCTTGGACTTCCTTTGCATCTTGGGTTTTGGTCGAATTGGAGTTGAACTTTAGAAGAGTCCACGATTGTCATCGCGTGGTAGAAGCTCAAATCCGGTTCGGTTCGGGGTCACCATCATGGCTCGGTTCATGGTCATCATTGGCTCGTGATCACCATCGCCTTGTGGTCACCATAGGGGTCGTGGTCACCATAGGGACCGTGGTCACCATGGGGTCATGGTCACCCTATAGTCATGGTCACCATGAGGTCGTGGTCACCCTGGGATCATGGTCACCTTGGGGTCATGGTCACCATGGCGGTTCGTGGTCATCCTGGGAGTCAACATCATGAACCGAAATCCTGTAGTTTTTCCAACAAGCTAATTTCGCCAAACGATGACGTTTCCAACAATTCTAACTTTCATATGCAATCATAAAACATATAAAATAGTAGTAACATGTAGAATCAACCAAGAACATCAAAATAATGATTTCATATGTTAATTTAGATCAAACATACCAAAATCCATGATTCCCCCCCCCCTTAATCCCCTAAATTTCAGGACTATCAAAATAAATCCAAATCAACCCAATTCATATATGTGACATAAAATATGATCTTAGAATTTATGCATATTTTCCCATAATTTTTGGATGTATAATTTCGCTAATTTTCACTAATCACCCCTAATTTGCACTAATTAGTGTATAAACATGCAAACCACTCTCCTTAGCCAATAATATGTGATAGATCTGAAACTTTTACTGATTTGGCTCGGAATTCAATGTGGTGGAGCAGCTCTATCTAGAATTTGGTGTTAATCCGGTTTGATTTGATGTAAATTTGACTAATTTGTGATTAGAAAGTGATTAGAGAGAGATTTGGAAGATGGAAGCCATGATTAGGGTTTGAGAAAGGTTTGTGGTGGCTAGAAAAATGAAAGGGGTTCATTCTCCAACTCCTTTCAGCCCACCCATAACCCTAATTGGGTTATGGATCTAACAACTGATCACTTAATTAAGCCCAATTATGCTGTTTTCCATCTTACAAATCTTATTTCAGCCATATCTCCCAAACGATAAGTCCATTTGGTTATTATGACCACTCCACGCAATGGGAAACCATTATTTAAATTCAGTGGAAGTGGTTTCAAGTCAGAACTCCTTACCAATCAAAAGTTATAGACGAAACTAGATTTACCAAGGGAAAATGTTCATTTTAAATCCGCAAAAATTGTGAAAGTGGGAAATGGCCCCAATAGTCATTTCCCAAAGTTACGCGACTATATGACTTCGTATGAAAATAAAATAAATATTCTACGATCCTCCGATATGTAGAATACGGGTCATTGAAATCTCCCCCCTACCCCGTCCCCTTAAGAAATTTCGCCCCCGAAATTCCTTGACCAAGAAAACAAACAATAGTGTCCCACATGCCTATAACCATTTACAAAAAATCAAATATACATAATAAACACAGCTTGCCTGTCCTAGCATGCGGTTTAGTAACAAGGGAATAACTATAACGTGATTAGAATCTTACCAGGCAAAGAGTTCTGGATACAACTTCCTTATGTTCCCCTTGGTTTCCCAAGTATAGTCGTTCTCATTATCACCCCACTAGACCTTAACCAGTTTCACCGTATTTCTTCGAAGTTGTTTCGTATCGTGCCTGACAATACGAACAGGTTTGCGTCTTCCAACTACATCGGATTCTACCTCAATATCATCCAACTAATCTGGTGAAATAGTTCTATCAGAATCGTGTACGAACTTCCTTAACTGGGAAACGTGAAATACGTTGTGCACTCCTGCCAGCTTTTCAGGTAATCCAATTTTATATGCTAAATTCCTAACTCGCTCGAGAACTGGAAATGAACCAACAAACCTTGGTGCTAACTTACCTCTCCTACAAAATCGAATCGCACTCTTTAACAAGGAAATCTTGACGAACACCGAATCACCAATAGAGAATTTCAAATCTCTTCGTCTTTTATTAGCATAACTCTTCTGCCTATTTTGGGCAGCCTTCATTCGCTGTTGAATAACCTTGATCTTATCTAAAGTTTCTCTTATTACATCTGGCCCAAGCACAAATTTTTCACCGATTTCCAACCAACATGATGGTGAATTGCACGGTCTTCTACAAAGCTTCAAATGGAGCCATAACAATACAAGACTGATAACTATTATTATATGCGAACTCAACCAAATGCAAATTGTCATCCCATGACCCCCCAAGATCCAATATACAAGCCCTCAAGAGATCCTCTAATACACGATTCACCCTCTCTGTTTGATCGTCCATTTGAGGATGGTACGCGGTACTGAGATGTAATTTGGACCCTAATGCCTCTTTAAGCTCTTCCAAAACCCACTAGTAAATAATGGATCTCGGTCACTCACAATACTTTTAGGTACTCCAGAAAATCTCACTACCCACTTCATATAGAGTTCCGCTAACTTAGCCGCCGTTCTATTCGAATTGACCGACACGAACCTTGCACTTTCGGTCAATCGATCCACACTCACCCAAATACTATCATGACCCGATCTAGTCCTTAGTAAACCATCGATGAAATCCATTAAGACTTGTACCCATTTCCATTTGGAAATTTCCAGCGGTTGGAATAGACCACTAGGCTTTTTTTGTTTGGATTTAACTAATTAGCAATTTATGCACTTGGATATAAACTTCCCAACGTCTCTCTTCATTCCTTCCAAGTAGTAGGTATGCTTCATGTCTCGATACATTTTTTACCACCGGGATGTATAGTCAGTTTCGAGTGATGACACTCTCTAAGCACTTCATCTCTCAATCCATTAACGTTGGGTACAACCATTCTCCCATTCTTTTGAAGCAATCCTTCTTGATCAAGTCCATACTTGTTCATTCTCTCACCGTCGATACCCATCTCTACCTTGGAGATGATTTCCAATAGGTTATAATCGTCCCTCTGAACTTGCGAACATCTCCGGATCCAATTCGCACTTAGGTCTGAAATCATATCCCGCGATATACTCCAGTTGCTTCCATTCCAGAAACATAGCCCTTAAATTGGCATGTCTCCAACTCAATGCATCAGCTACCGCATTGCCCTTCCCTGGTGTGTATGCGATATTGAAACCATATGAAGCCAAGAACTCTAACCATCTCTGTTGACGAAGATTTAAATCCTTTTGAGAGAAAAGATACTTTAATGACGTATGATCGGTAAACAACTCGAATCTTTCTCCCAAGAGATAGTGTCTCCACATTTTCTACACGAACATGATTGCTACCAATTCCAAATCATGGGTAGGATATTTTTCTTATGTGATTTCAGTTGTCGACTAGCATATGCCACAACCCTACCTCCTTGCATCAGTACAACACCTAGTCTGGTACCACAGGCATACATGTATACCGTCATCTCTTCGTTCGCTTTAGGAATAACTAACACTGGTGCACACGTTAGCTTCTCCTTTAGACTTTTAAATGCATTCTCACACCTTTCGTCTCATGCAAAATCTTGATTAAACCGAGTTAACGGTGCCGCCATCTTAGAGAAATCTGGAATAAATTTACGATAATATCCAGATAATCTCAAGAAACTTCTCACGTCTGTTGCATACTTTGGCGTAGACCAATCCTGCACCGTAGCCTCCTTCACAGGGTCCACAGCAATACCATTCTCTTAAACAACATGGCCTAAGAATCTCACTTCCCTCCTCCAGAAGCGTCACTTAGAAAATTTCGCTTTCAGTTAGTGCTTCCTCAACACCTCTATCACTATCCTCAAATGTTCCTTGTGTTCTTCCTCTGTCCTCGAGTAAATCAAGATGACATCCACAAACACAAGAACAAACTTATTTAATTGATCCCTGAAACCCCTATTCATAAGATCCACAAAATATGCGGGTGCATTGGTCAACCCGAATGGCATGAGCAACCACTCGTAGAATCCAGACGGCGTTTGAAATGTCGTTTTAGGCATACTCTCAGCTGCTACTCGGAGCTAATGAAATCCTGTCGCGAGATCTAACTGGGAGAACACTCTTTCTTCACTTAGTTGGTCAAACAAATCATCTATTCGTGGAAGAGGATACTTATTCTTCCTAATCACCTTGTTCAACTCGTGGTAGTCCACACATAAACGAAGGGAACCATCGACCTTAGTAGCAAATACAACTGGTGCTCCCCACTTGAAAAAACTCTTTCAGAAAAATCCCTTCCTCAAAAAATCGCCTACTTGCACTTCGATCTCTCGCCGCTCACTTGGCGCCATATGACGAAGAGGCATCACTCTAGGTCTGACATCTTTCATTAAATCAATCTGAAACTCGATCTCTCGGTGTGGTGGAAGTCCGGTCACTTCCTCAAAGATGTTTGGATACTCGCCGGCAATAGGTATATCTGATTACTCATTATGCGGGATGTCGACGGAGTTTAGAAAACTAGCCAACACCCCATCACTAGGCAGGTAACCCAATACCACCCTCCTCCCATCATCCGCTCTAATGGTCACCGAAGACCCCTCACAATCTACCACCACCCTATACCTTTGGAGCCAATCGACTCCCAAGATAATGCCAAACCCAGTAAAGCACAAAACAAAGCAATCACAAGCAAACATACATCCATGACTCAATAAGACTAAACTATGACAAATCATACAAAGGCTAGTCGAACCACTGATTGGATTCGTCACAATTAAAGGTTTATCGACTATCTCAGGTTCCAATCCCAACCTATCTACCAGTCACTAGATACGAACGAATGGGAAACCCTGGTATCAAACAATACTCGAACAGTAACATCATAAATAGAAAGCATACCTTGAATAACTACACCCTTTACCTTCTCCGCCGCAGTTGGGGCATTCGACGAAGAAGAAATAGTGTTAGTAGCATATGCTTTCACGATCGACTTCTCCTTAGGGGGTTGTGGACAATTATTCTTGAAATGTCCGACTTGGTCACAGTTGAAGCACTTATTCTCCCCTGGCTTCGCCTGATAATCCTTGTTATAGTGGCCCTTCTTGCCGTAGCCATAGCACTCGATATCTTTCTTATTCTTCTTAGGTTTGGTTCTGTTTTCTCTTATTCTTGGACTTCTTATTACCCTCCATCGCTTGCCAACGGATTTGGCTCATCTGTAGATGTAACAGCGACCTCAGTCTTCGGCTTAGGGTAAAGGCTCTCCGATCTCAACGCTTTCCCTACAACAGATTCGAAAGTCTCATCAATATGGTTTATAAGTCTTTCCCCCAAGTACTCATCTAAGCCAGTTATGAACTTCTCAATCTTCTTCTTGGCAGTATCGATAAGAGATAATCCATATTTCGATAATGTATCGAATTCAGCAATATATTCCAAGATTGCCCTACCATTCTGCTTAAGCTCTAAAAATTTCCAGAATAATTCTAATTTCTGAGCAATTGGAATAAACTTGTCACTAAAGCGAGTCTTAAACTAACCCCAAGTAACTTGATGCTCGGGAGTAGCCGCTTTAATAGCATTCCACCAATTCATTGCTCGTCCTTGAAGCTGACGCGATGTTAGCTTTCTCTTTATTGCATCATCGATCCACAGATCCTCGAAGATGCGCTCACAACTATCATGCCAATCTTGAACCTCCGTCGACGATTTTGTTCCGTGGAACGGCTTCCCAGCAAGACTAGTGTAATCCTTGCTAAGCTTGGCGAAATCGGCTCTAAGCGCCCGCACTACAACACCGCCACCGTCAGCAGCATTAGGAACTGCTCCCTAAGCATCCCTAAGCGTCTCTCTCATGAAGGCAGTAAACATCCTCCTCATATCAGGGACATTCCCATTATTGGCCCCTGAACCCGCTCCCTCTTCAACTCCTGGTGTGGAGTTCATCACCGTACTCCTCATATTTCGGCTCATCATTCAATCTGTAAAGAGAAAATGATTAACCATCTCCTTAGTGGTGCCAGTGCAGTGTGACTTCATCCTTAGATATACTAATAGTATATATGTAGTTTTGAAAACCAAAATATCACAATTACGCGCTCTCATATACGTATAATATCTCTCCATGATATCTTCCCCTAGGTTAAATTATGAAACCTAGGCTCTGATACCAAGCGTGACGGTCGCCCCGTGCCATCAAATATTTCTCCGAGATGCGATATGCCAATGTACGAGTAGAACGAGACGATCGTCAAAAGGGTTAAAACAATGAATTACCAAAGATACTGTAGTATACCTCACAACGCATGGAATAAAATATAATAATAACATAACTTGATATAAAATAGGTGAGACAATATATAAGCTGAAAAATGAACCGTATCCACTTGAGTAGCGGGATCCGAAATATAGCTTCACATCGAATTATTACAACTTTAAAATACCGTCTCTAAAAGGAAATTAAAGAGGTACACCACTAATACCCAAAGCAGCGACCCACAACAACACATGGATATATATATAGTACGTGGAAACCTCCATCTTGTCTCCGGATAGTTACTCATGCATAACCACCTAACATGCCTCTAGTCTGCTCGTTTGGAAGCACCTAGGGTAATAAGAAGAGACATAAAAGTCAGGGTCAGACGAAAGTCCGGTGTGAGCGATAGCAATCCTATATAACAAAATAAAGCAATAATAGGAATAAATAATCATACCTGACCTGGACCAACAACCAAAGAGTTAGCACAACAAGATGTACAATACCCTAAGGTAACACTAACATAGAGTGTAAAATGGAAGTGTGTGTGTCATGACGATAGCAAACATTAAACATAGCAATCATCCTAACATCTCTCACTCAGTGCGTAAAGCTTACGATATCTACCGCTTTGATCACCAAATCCGTTGGGGCCAAGACGGGTCCACACCGCCCTGGACATCATACAACAATTGCTATGACCACACTGCCCTGTTCTTTAGTCAATAACCCTACCCAGTCCACACCACCCTGGCTCTGTGGTACGGGCCAACCAGTCCACATCGCCCTGGCTCTGGTTTGCCTACATGCCCCCTCTCTCAATGGTGAACCAAAGTTATAGATATCGATTACTCCTTTGCACACGTCCTGCAACAAAGCCCAACACTTGAAGTTAACTCGTTGGTTTCCATCTGGATCCTGAGTGATAACTTTCTGTTTGGACTTCCTTTGCATCTCGGGGTTTGGTCGAATAGGAGTCGATCTTCATAAGAGTTCACGATGGTCATCGCGTGGTAGAAGCCCAAATCCGGTTCGGTTTGGGTTCACCATCACGATTCGGTTCGGGGTCATCATCGGCTTGCGATCACCATCCTCTCGTGTTTACCATAAGGGTCGTAGTCACCATGGGGTCGTGGTCACCATAGGGTTCGTGGCCACCATAGGGTTGTGGTCGCCATGGGGTTGTGGTCACCATGGCGGTTCGTGGTCACCCTAGGGGTCACTATCACGAAACGAAATCCTTTAGTCTTTCCAGCAAGCTAATTTCGCTAAAATTTCAACCATTATACCTTTCCTATGCAGTCATAAAACATACCAAACAACAGTCGTAACATGTAGAATCAACCAAAAACATCAAAAAAATGATTTCATATGTTAATTTAGATCAAACATACCCAAATCTAAGATTTTCCTCCTTAATCCCATAAATTCCGGGATTAAAAAAATAAATCCAAATCAACCCAATTTCATATACGACATAAAATATGTTCCTAGAATTTATGCATATTTTTGCATAATTTTTGGATGTACAATTTCGCTAATTTCCGCTAATCACCCCTAATTAGCACTAATTAGTGTATAAACATGCAAATCACTCACCTTAGCCAATAATATGTGATAGATCTGAAAATTTTACTGATTTGGCTCGGATTCCAATGTGGTGTAGCAGCTCTATCTCGTATTTGGTGTTAATCCGTCTTGATTTGATGTAAATTTGATAAATTTGTGATAAGAAAGTGATTAAAGAAAGATATGAAAGATGGAAGCCATGATTAAGGTCTAAGAAAGGTTTGTGGCAGCTAGAAAAATGAAAGGAGATCATTCTCTAACTCCTTTCAGCCCTACCATAACCCAAATCCCAAATTGGGTTATGGGCCTAGCTGCTAATCACTTAATTAAGACCAATTAGGCTGTTTTCCATCTTTCAAATCTTATTTCAGCCATACCTCCCAAAAGGTAAGTCCGTTTGGTTAATGTTGCCACTCTATGGAATGGGAAACCATCATTTAAATCCAATGAAAGTGATTTCAGGTCAAAACTCATTATCAATCAAAATTTATAGGAGAAATAAGATTCATCATGGGAAAAATTATCATTTTAAATCCGGTAAAAATAGTGAATGTAGGAAATGGCCCCAATAGTCATTTCCCAAAGTTACGCGACTATATGACTTCATATGAAAATAAAATAAATATTCTACGATCCTCCGATACGTAGAATACGGGTCGTTACACACCTATACGTTGTTTCCAGGGGTGGGCCGAACCATTTGTGCTATGTTTTATGCCTTGAGAAGCCCTGTTTGCTTCATCTTTTTCTCTTTTGTTAACCTGTGATTGCCAACCTTTGTTTATACAAATTCAAAACTGTTTCAATGACTTAAAATTTGTAGTGTTCGCATGTAGACAAGAATTTTTTTTCAAGCGTTGGTGTTTATTTGTTTACTGTTCTATGAAGAGTTTCCAAACTGTGCACATTTTGACGAAATAATTTAATATGAGTTTTCTATTAAATTCGTATAGCTTTGAGATAAATGTTTCCAAGGATTTATATTTTTAAATAAAACTATCCCAAAGCATTAGTATAAAATATATTTTCCTTATATATATATATAGAATAAATCAAATGACTTGTTAACTGTTTTATAAACTCGTTTACCCGAAAATGATGATTATATATATACATATACATATTCTACACTTTTTTTGCACCTTCGAGAAAATGAGAACATATTTAAACGATGTAGCACATCAGGTAGTATAAGACACATAGGTTAATAATATCAGTTTATTCCAGAGACTCTACGATCGAAGTAATTTGCTGATTTCTAGTGTGTAATGGGCTATTTCATAGTGAATCAACTTGTGAAAATGTAAGGTATGAGACAATGCATTTTCACTTCTCGAGTTACTATGGAAGTTCATGGCATATTTTATGGTGCCGATACTATTACCGGTGGGTCCTAAATACACTATTATACATGGTTGGTGGGCCATACTTTGGATTGTTGGGTCCTAATATATATTTAGTGGATAAATGAGACTGGTGGGTCTCTATTGTATAGTTTTAGGCAGGCCGAAACTGATATGCTATATATGGGACTGGTGAGTCCTAAATTAATCGTTGGTGGGTGATTTGGACGTCCTAATTTTATCGTTGGTGGATAATTTGGACTAGTCGGTCCAAGTGTGGTAATATAACTACTTTATGATATCTTCATGTTGATTTAATGAATTTGTTGATTGGGATGCATTCACCTAATTAGTATGATTTCAAATTTATATATCTCGTTGGTGGGCGATTGGTGTGATCTATCAAGCAATTTCATTCATAGCTTTTAGAACCTTTATCAGGTTAAAGTTGCCTTAGTAGTGTTAATAATGTTGTTTTCCTTTTATGGTGTGACACAGTAATTTATACATTTATGTTTACCATTGAAGCTAGGCAAACTATGTTGTGCCTAAACTTTGGTGTACGATGTATGACTTATGTTGTTTATTAACTTCACGATGTAGTGTATTTCACATGTAGTATCATTTAAGGGAATATCACCTCGTAAGCTTGTTATCCTACCAACTTACTATTTTATGATCTGAAATTTCAACTAGACTGATCAGTGTGTGTTAATGCTCGGGTCAGACCGAGATTTAGCAGGTAATACCTGAAGTTGACTTATAGCTGTGTAGCATCACTCTTGGATGTCCTACTTTATTTTGTTTGCTTTTGCTGGTTTTGATTGTTTCTTGAATTCGTGCTAGAAACCTTTTTTGTACATATTCCTTTACGGGATGCAAATATGTATTATATTTTTGTACTGTCCGATGTAAGTATTATCTATCAGTGACTGTGATACTTTTCTATGGACTGTGAAAAATCAAGATAATGTCTGCCTTATTCTGAATTGGTATTATAGCCATCGCAATATTGTGTAGGGCTGTTACGGCAATGGTTAATATTACCATTTGGCATCGTTACCACACTGTTTTGTAAGCCAGAATTGTTTATCATTGCCAATAGACTGATATACCGATAATCTGGTATCCGTTACACATGCTAATGGTAAATTACCGTTTGTCAATCAGAGTATGTATCTTGGCATGTTTTTTGTACATAGTGCATCTTTATTATGCTATATGTAATGTTAGTTAATAAAAGAACATAAATGAAAAAGAAAATAAGTGTACTTAGAATTATTTTACCTGATTATTGAAATTAATATAATAATCATTTATTTGGTTCTAAATGCAAGTAATAAACCATATCAGATGAATATTTATATTTTAAACTTATTGGTAAATTTGCTGTTAACGCTGATATTAAAGAAATGTTACCGACAATTTATCGTTAAAAATGATAAATTTACCATTATCATACCATTTTAACTGGTATACAAATTTCAATAAAAAATGGTTACCGATCGATTAATACTGGTATGGTAATGGTAAATTAACCATTACCATAACAACCCTAGTATTGCGCTACATAAGTATTAAGTATGTTGAATCTTATAAGGACAAAAAGAGCACTCTATTGACGTACTTATGACTTGTTTAATACAAGATTATAAATGGTTGCTCCGAACCAGTCCTATTCTTCTCTCTAATAGACAATATTACCTGATAATACTCTATATTAGGGTGGATCTCGAGATGGGGCGTTACACGATGGTTCCTTAAGATAATCCAAACTAGTTAGAATTTAAAGCCCCCTTCGAAGATATGATTAGTCCTTCGTCAAGCTAACTGAAACCTCATTTGAGTGACCCACATGGTAATCCGCCATATGAAAGTTCAGAGTTCAGAAGCACTATGAAAGGGGCCGATCGATTTGGCGTGTTAATCATATTTTTGGCTAACAACCTTGCATGTGCACAGTCTAACGATCCAATTTTCCATAACCCAGTCCTGAATAATGACCGTTCTTAAAGGTTGGGTGACACTCGCTAAATTTTCATTTTCCTTATTCTCGTAATTTTGTTAACTAGTTGCAATTGTGACTGATATAGCTATTATAATTATGGTTACTCTTTTGTTATGTTCATCATGGATAATATGATGTTATAATATCAGTTCTTCCGTGACTCATCTTAGCAACAATACATTATTAGCACTATATACCTAAGATTCAAATATGACAATTTGACATTGTTTCATATGTCATTATAATATGATTTAGCAACGTTAAAGTTAAATAATTTGACGTTATTCAAATTTATATGATTTAGTAAATTATTACACACCCTTTGTTATTAAATGATTAATTTGACTAGAGAAATAAAACGGAAAGTTTCCACGGTTTAACCTGTCTAATCTTCGTAATTTTGAACCATAAACGATCAAGGTTCGGTTATGGTTCAGTATCCAAAATTATGGGTTAACGGTTCCTGTAAAAAAAAGAGTAAGGTACAATAAGTACTCCCATTGGTTTATTTGGTCAACTTTATAGAACTATTTTAAAATTAATCTTCTATGTGGAGCCTGACTGCGGATTTCTACCCTACCTGTTCGTGTATTATCTAATGATCCAAGTTACCCTTTTTTATTATTGGAGGTCACCTGCATGTTTCTAGAAAACGATGGCCTCTGGAATTTGGTTTCTACAATTTTATGCTTGAACCAATGTCGTTCGTCTCTCCTGCAAGTATACCATTAGTTTATGTTATCCTTGAATTTAAGGCAAAATTAACTAATAATATGTCAACTTCTTTTTTCAGTATTCTGAAACGTACGAGAATCATACTTTTAGAAGCATTATATCATGGCCAACAGAAATATCAAATTCTACTGTTCATGCTCATGAAAGACTTCTGAGAATAGGGAAATTATTTTCATGCTTCAGCTAATGGCGGCTGCGATGCTTTCCTCTTCTTCTCCCAACCTAGCCTCCGAATCCACCTTTCCTCCTCTCCCATCACGCCCTCCTCCAGATCCACCAGATCCTCCACATCCGAATGTCAATCCAACACCTCCCATCGTTAATTCTACAACTGTGATTTCTTCAGATCTGAACCACGAAAATTTGGAATCCATTGGAATGGATCATTCTACTCAGATTCCGCTAGCATCAAATTTTAATACATCGAAGGCATCTCTCACGAAATGTGACTTCGCGTCTCTCTTCAATTCCTTGCCGCGGAACGCTGGAGTTTATGAGCCACAACATTTTGACATTCCTAGGGATGCTCCTCCTAAATCGCTACCGGATTTGGTCACACAAGCAGGTATGAATTATTGGAGTAACTATTTAGTAGGTTTTTTCCTCGATGGCACCCTTAATTATCTCGCAGTAGCTAATTTTTTGAGGAAGTATTGGAAATTAAAGGGGGATGTTGAAATCAAATTCGATGGCAGATTCTTTTATTTCAAATTTTCCAATGATTTTGAAAAAGAAAGGGTTCTTAATGCTGATCCAATTTTTATTCGAGGCAGAATGTTTATACTGACTAAATGGGATCCAATGATAGGAAATGCTCAATCACAAATAAGGAAAGTCCCAGTGTGGATACATTTTTATCGAATTCCTACTATCCTTTGGACGCTAATTGGGATTAACTGGTTAGTGTGTCATATAGGAAAATTGATATGCTTTGACAATAGTACAGAAAGAATGAATAGGTTTAGATATGCTAAGGCCTTGGTTGAAATTTCCCCTGACTTTGAACTGCCTGAATCTATCCCAATAGCTGCTTTAGGGGAAAATTGTCCACCAGTTATTCTATCTTATGATTGGAAGCCAATGATCTGTACAGCGTGCAAAGTTTTTGGCCATGAAACTATTTCTTGCGAGCTAAATAAAAGCAATGAGCATAATAATGACAATCAGTCGGTTACAAGGGATGGAGGTCAACGTGATGATGTTAATGTAAACACTGGAAATCAAAGACAGGGGAAGCAAGTGTATACAAACCAGAATAATTGGAACACGGTAAATTCAAAGAAGAAGAAATACTGGAAAAAGAAAGAAACAGTTAATGTGCAAGAAGTAGGAAATGGAAATAATAATTCTTTCGAAATTTTGAACAATTCAACAATAGAGAACGATGGGCGAATTAGTGATGTTCAACCAGTGGTTGAAAATGAGAGTACTGATCCAAAAACTAATGAAAGCATCGAGGATCAGCATGACATGGATAATGGGATTAATATTAACAATAATATTGATAGTACTCCTAATGATAGAAGTAATTCTGCTGGTGCAAAGGATTCTGGATCTTCTAGTGCAAATAATATATCATCAGCTTGTTCAACTCTAGCCGCCACAATGTCATGCTCATCAACTTTCAGTCATAGTTCGCCATCTAATTCCTCTTTGAAAGCTCCGTCTTCATCATCTGGGGATGCAGCGAAGCCCAGATCACCTTATGAAAACTTAAGGCCGCCTGATCACTTTAAATTGCCTCCTCCAGTAACAGGATCCGGCCTAACCTCTACAATGGCTCAGTTATCTTCAGCTAAACCTACCAGTGCTATGCCATCCTTCAGCTCAAAGAGCAAAAAGCTAAAAGGTAAATTCTGGGCCGATGATTTGGATGAAGGGCAGAATTTTAATCTTGATGATATCCTACCAGCTGGCTCAAATGTAAAGTCACACAAAAGACACACCAGGAGGAATTCTTCCCCTTTGTTTGAATCTGATTGCTGATAATAGTTATTCAGTTTGCTCTTTAGATTAGCAAGTATTGTCTGTTTTGGCATAACGCTTGTTGCTGCTGTAATCATTTTTGAGGCTACTTCTTTTTTCGGATGAAGAAATGCTTCAGCTTGATGTTGGTACATCTGACATTGGGATACTGCTGCTTCTCAGCCTGGACAATGTAACTTCATCTTGATAATATATGCAATAATGTATTGGGTTTTATATTTTCAGTTATGGACACTCTAAGGCTAGGAAATTTCGAGAGTCTGTATTCATTTAAATGTATAGTTGTTTGTAACTCTTGAAGTAGTGAATAAAAACTTTCACTTGCCTTTCAAAAAAAAAAAAAAAAAAAAAAAAAAAGAAATATCAAATTCTCCTAACTGCCATGCATTTACACTATAACCAACCATCCGCTCGGTTCACTTTTTCTCTTTCATCCAAACAAACCACCAAGCAACCAGCAATACACAACCAGCTACAAACCACTTAAAAAATATATTATATAATAGAAATAGCATAAAACAGCAAACACCTCTTTCATCCAATATTACCGCTGTTCACAACAGCAAACAACATTTGCGTGGTTTTTTATTATTAAAAGTTTATTACGGCGAAGTGTTTGCCGTAATAAATTTATAACGGCAAAGACTTTGCCGTTATAAACTTATAACGGCAAACACTTTGCCGTTATAACCAGTGGCCTCTGTTCACTCAACCGGACACGAACGGGTTCCAAACTAGTCACGGGGAAGTAACAAGCCATACCTGATTGCTCTGTGGCTTGTTTAGTCACTAAACAAGCCATTGTTGGTTGTGCTCTTAGTATAATTTTATAAGATTTCTGGTTAACATGGAAGTAGAAGTTTTCTCAACTTGTAAACATATCTGTTTTATTTATTATTATCATCATCGTCGTCGTCGACGTCATCAGTGATGGAACTAGAACTCGAGCTCAATTATGACCATTTAACAATTTCAGAGAAGGGCAAAACCATCAAAATGGAAGTTTTACAATGAAATTACAAAATTTCCGTTAGGGTTTGTGCCCTAGCTGGCCATACAGTGGCTCCGCCCCTGATAATTATTATTATTATGAAGTATATGTAATTGGTTGACAGTAGATATAACAAGTATGAAATGTCAGCAAGCTGGTGTGGATGACTGACGTTATTCCAAAGTAAATATAGCAGAGCTAGATAACATCAAAATTACGTGATGCATGCAAATACCAGGAAAATAAGGATATTACATCCACAAAACAATGTGCATTTATTATATACGCTGGAATTTTCCTCTGGTTGAATGGACGACTGGGTACGTAGTCAAAACTAACATGAGAATGTTATGTTTGCATTACAAGAACTTATGAACCACTTGATCAGCATTAAAAGCAGTGCTATTATTTTGAAACTGTACCAAATAGAGTAAGTAACGTAAGTCGATCAAGAATCAGCTCTTCATTTGTATATATGTGGATTGCCGGATAATATGTTTACATTACATTACTGGCATGCGGCACCATGGTATGTATTTCATCACGAAAAACTCCTGAAAGGAGAACATTGGTCAGTCAAAGCATTTTGGAGAAAATATATTACAGATAACTTTTACATAAACAAAACTGACGTTTACTCCATTTACAGTCCTTAATAAACATTAAAGTATGTGTAAGTTAATATATATGGCGATACAAATTGTGATATGTGTTATATCGTAATTTAAAAAGGTTTCTATATGCAATATAGTTGCTGAGTCATATGATCATGTAACAGTATTATGCAATGGTTGTACGTTTCTTTTGCTTGCTTCCCTGCGTGAAAGATTTCTCAAGCTAGCTGGTGCATACAACATTGTGTATCACCTGTTTTTATTATTGTTATTATTATTTAGCATGGAGGTAGAAGTTTTCTCAGCTCGTTAACATATCTGTCTTATTTATTTATTGTTATTGTTATTATTATTATTATTATTATTATTATTATTACGAAGTATAATTGGTTGACAGTTGATTATAATAAGTATGAAATGTCAACAAGCTGGTGTGAATGACTGACGTTATATTTCAAAGTAAATATAGCAGAGCTATATAACATCAAAATTACGTGATGCATGCAAATACCAGGAAAATAAGGATATTACTTCTGCAAAACAATGTGCATTTATTATAAGCTGGAACTTTCTGTTGGTTGAATGGACTGGGTAGTCAGAATTAACATGAAAATGTTATGCATGTTCAGACATGGAGCTTATCCCATAAGAATGCATATGAAGCCAAAAGAAATTATGAACCACTTGAAGCATTAAAAGCAGATGTTCTTATTTTGAAACTGTACCAAATAAGTAACATAAACCGGTCAAGAATCAGCTATTCGTTTATATGTGGATTGACCAGATAGTATGTTTACATTACATAACTGGCATGTGGCATCAATGGTATATATTTCAACAAAATCTCCCGTGAAATATATACTTATTAAGTTTTACATTAACAAATCTGACGTTTACTCCATTTACAGTCCTTAATAAACAAAGTATGTGTAAATTTATATACATGGTGATGCAAATTATGGTATGTGTTATATCACACGGAGAACTATATATGATACAACTGTATAACATCAGCATATCCTGACCAAGGTATTAATATTAAAACGGCTTCCAGAAGGAAATTAAGAGGTCATAATTCAACAGAATATCACCCATCCAAGAAATATGGTCTGACCTGACCTCTGATTTCTATAATAAATTTCAGATGTGTGGGAGACACACACTAAATCCTTGCTTTCTAAGATTCATTTGAATATCTGCATGCTTTACGTATGGATTGTACTTTAATTACGGTGACACCATGGCTCACATAACATGCAGTATGAATGACCTTTTCTTACTGCAATAATCACTATAAAAAAAGGTTATTTTTCCAACCCAAAATTTCCTACGCCATCACTAAACGGAGTGGGCGTGACGCAGGGAAAATGTAAAAATATGTGAATGGTGTAGGGACTGCGTAAGGAATTCTACTCATTCCCAACGCATTCTATATGGGTTGGAATTTACTTTATTGGTTATGAAATTAGGGTCAAAATAACCGCATCCATTCAAATAAACTGCTCCACCCCCATCCATTTCATCCAGTTGATTAAAAATAATCTGCTACTTCATTCCATTGGTTCTTCACGCCTAGAAAAAAAAAACCTAAATCATCTAGCCGCAGCCGATCGCGTGCCACATCGCCATGCTGCAGAGCCATCGCTCCTTCATCGCCGATCCCCCGTCCCTCTTCCGCGCCTTCCCTTCTCCTTAGTCGCGCCGCTGCCACTTTAGTGTCAGGTATCCTTTCAACTTTATTAAATTGGATTAGATAAGTTAACGATGGACCTTGTGTGAAGAACGTAGAACAAACTGTAAATATAGAAGAAATTATTCGATTTAATTACAGTGGACGTCTTTTGCTAAGAGTTGTATGAGCATCCCAAACAAACTTTTATATTTTATTGGCCATTCCGACCTGAATTGTATTTTTTACTCATGCAAATTTTATTGGCCTTTACAAATTAAAAATTAAAGTAACTTAAAATAAAAGTTTACTTGATTTTGATCATAAGCGTGCCTTCTAGATTTAGCATATATATATCTAATTGATCACAAGTCAATGTGAATTTAACAACATGTCCAGGGGTTGGAAGACACGAAGGAAAGCTTAATTACATGCTTGCCAAGTTGGAGAAGGAACAAATAAAGAATAGAATTAACTGTAATTTTAACAACATGTCTCATTACTTGTGGAAGGAGGCTTTAGTTGGATTTTAAAATTCCTATAGTTAAATGTGTTTTTTTCCCAGGGTGGGAGATAAGTGTTTAGGATGTGAGTAGGAGTGAGCTGTTGGCAATTCAAATATGGGTTGAATGAATGGTTGGTGTCCCTGGTTGAAAAAAGGCTCTTGTAAAAAAAAAAAAAAAAAAAAAGATTAAATGCAGATTGCCAGATTATGAAAACGACCAAATGAGTGCTCTATATATAATTTGGGATGAAGTCACACAAAAAATATGAAACTTAGTTAATCGTAACTCAAGTAATTCGTTCATTTTGTGATAAATGGCATTTTATGTTTAAACTATTCATTGTTATACTGGAGTGTTTAAGTTTTTCACATATTGTTTACACATTTTTTGGTATAAGCTGTCACACATGAAAGCTCTGGATAGCAGTGTGCTTAAGGATTGGAAACGTCGTCAGAAGACAAGAAGCGATTTGGTTGAAGTCACAACACAAACAAAGAATGGCCCGAAACTCCTATCGGACGACCTCTTTTGGGCCCGAAAATAGTAATTACGGAGCTATGCTTCGTAACACTTGTGGCCCTCTGAATTAGCTTCAGGTAGAGCTTTCGTTTGGACAAAACAGACTTACGGTTTGAAAGTTACGTCAGTTTCCGTAAACGCGCACAGAACCAGGATTTTGGAATTGGTGACATCCCTGATCGGGTCGGCCCCCTCGGCTCATGGGACCACTTTTAGCTCGGGGGACCCACCTCGGCTCGCCCTCATTTCCTGCTCGTTAACCAGCCCAGCTCGTGGTGGCCTCCTGGATCACGACCCGCTCGTGATGCCCACCTAGATCACGACCCGCTCTGCACGATTTCACCACTGCATCACGTACCGGCTCGGTTCGCTCTATGTGACCACGACCAGACCCCGGAACCTACTCCTGGACTGCATGTTTTGACCTTTTCTCATGCCATATCTTACTCCTATCAATCCGGATCTGATTGCAGGTAGCATATAACGACTTGGAGACGATTTCTGGACGTTTTCCACCTCATTTCGAGATTTTTGGGATGCGTGTCACGTGTCTCACTAACCGCTCTCAGGAAATGACTATAAATACATCATTTGAAGGCAAATTGAAGGATCTTTTTGGTCTAACTTCTCACGACTTCCACCGTTTCTCTCTGCAAAGCATTTTCAGCAGCAAAGAAGCCAAATTCCACAATATAACACGAGGATTTCGTTATAATCTTATGATTTCCTACCTCTTTTCATTTTAAACACGAGGATTTCTTGTATAAACCGAGAGATTGTACTTGTAACTTCTTAGGATTTAAGAGGAGATAAAATGGACATAGGCTTGGTTTGAATCGAACAACTACAAAAACTTCGTGTGTCTCCTGTTATTTATTGTTTTCTGCATTCTGTGATCTGCGATTTGTGATTGTGAGGACTTCACGCTGCATTTGGGTGTTAGGACCAGATTTTGGCCTAACATTTTGGCGCGCTAGGTGGGGGCACATGACAATCTCAACTTCTAGCTTGGATAAATGACAATCAAAAGGAAGAAAACTGAAACTTCCTCTCATGCCGAGGATGCTGACGCTGAAGGCGCAAGGAACGAGGCGAGCCAGGAGGCTTCCTCTCATGGAGATCCTTCGCAATACTTAACAATAGACGAGATAGACGACGTTCTCGCTGAATTGAGATGTCAAATGGCAAGGCAAGAGGAAATAACAGGAGATGATCGATGGATTCTTCGCTCGGATCGATGGAAGACCGAGCTTCAACGATCAACGCACTGGAAATGAAGCCACTGAAGCGGCTCGTGCATCACTAGGACTCGGGGGAAACCTCCTCGCTCAGCAATAGAACACGGATCATGATGCAGAACCTGGAGCGACTCGTGATGCAGAGCCAGGAGTAGCTCGTTATGGGGACACACGACCGAGTCGGGTCGCCTCCCTCGAACTACGAGCCGAACTCTGCAATCCTGACTCACGAGCTGCATGCCTCCACGACCCGGCTTGTGATGCACTCCCTGGCTCACGAACCGGTCCTAGTGACTCACTCCCAGCGGCTCACCGGCAGCTTCCTTCTCTCACATTCAACGCTGGGGGAACTTTCTCTGATCTTGGCAATTTACAACAACTTTTTAAGGGCGATCATCTCGCTAATCTCATTCAACGCCTCATGAGAGGCCGCACTTATTAGAGCAACGCGGATGACGTCAATCACAACCCATTCACTCAGTAAATAAGGAATTCTCGCAAACCCCCAGATTTCAAATTTCCACAACTGGAGCCCTACAACGGCAGGACAGATCCTACCGTGCACCTGATGCGCTACAAACGACATATGGAAGTTCAATCGGCGTCGGAAAACTTCATGGCTAAATGTTTTCCCTTCTTTCTGACTGATATACCAGCCATGTGGATTCGACAACTAGAAATGGAATCGATCAACAGCTGGAATATGTTGGTCGCTCGCTTCCTTGAACAATTTCGAATTCACATCGCACGACCCAACAACGTCATGTCACTCACTACAATCAAGGGGAGGCCCAGAGAAACTCTACGCTCATTTCTGGAAAGATTCAATGTTGCAGCAGCATCAGTTGATCGTCCTGAACCATCGATGGTACTGATGGAAGCGGTATCCAGTGTCTTGGATAACTCGGAGTTCAATAAGTCTTTGTACCAAGATCCACCACGCAATCTCAGTGAATTCTACCTCGAAGCAAACAGATTTCAACGGGATGAAGATGCAACTTCCGAGAAGCGCATCCTCGACATCAACATGCTTAAGGATGGAGGACCATCTGATTCTGGAGATGGCAAGGGAAAGACTGCTGTCAAGAATGACCGCAACACTCAGCCCCGGAAAGGGCCCGGATATGAGAAGTACAACGAGCTTAGTGTTCCGCTTTCTAACATCAACATGGACATAAACGGTGTTGTCTTCTACCCAAAGCCACCCAGGAGGGAGCCATCGCAAAGAGAACATGACTCTGGAAAACACTGAATATTTCATGACATGGACGGTCATGACACTAACGACTCCAGACATTTACGAGATCTGATTGAGGAGCGGGTTAGACGTGGAGAGCTACCAGAGTATGTGAAACAACTAACTGCGTATGCACCTGCGTTACCACCTCCTACTCCAAGGAATGGAAATGGTTCTGGATCAAGCTCCCGTGGGCTCATCATCAACTGATCTGGAAGGGATCAACTTTCATTTTCTGCATTTCTTGGGCTTTAAGATTTGTTTTTTTCTTTCATTAGGTTTTCCGATTGTATGAATCGGAGTACATACGTACGGGGTTAGGATGTAGCCCCAATGCATGCTTTGGACTCAATGTCAAACCAATCAGGATTTTCTTTGGTTTTGCATGTTGAATTGAATAAGGAAGGATTTTCCAAGCATGGATTATGTTTGGTGAATTTAAATATCTTGTCAGGATGTGGCGAGATCCTCAATCTTGGTTAAAGTATGGCTTATACTTATTTTGAAACAATAGGTATGGGTTACGCCTAGGGTCTGACTATCTTGTCAAGTTGTGGCAAGTATAGCATTCTCTGGATATGAGTATGGATGATACTCAGATTGGTAACTTGAGTATGGCTTATACTAGCTTTGGAATCTTAAGTATGGATTATACTTAAGGAATTACAAACAGTCTTGTCCGGATGTGACAAAAGAAATCTGGTATAGATTATACTCGGTTTGAACTTCTTGGCATGGATTATGCCTAGAAGGTTTGGCCCTTGCCAGGATTTGGCAGGATGACTTGGACATTCCTCATGTATAGTTTATACTCGGGAAAGTTTGAGTAATATTGTCAGGATTTGGCACATTCGTTTTACCTCTACCTCTGTACATGTATGGATTTCTTGGAGTGTCCAGAACACATTTTCCTTCAACTAGCAAGATATGTTCTAGGGGCAAACTCGTTTACACACTTTTTGGTAAAAGCTGTCACACATGGAATCTATGGATAGCAGTGTGCTCAGGGATTGGAAACGTCGTCAGAAGACAGGAAGCGATTTGGTTGAAGTCGCAACACAAACATAGAATGGTCTGAAACTTCTATCAGACGACCTCTTTTGGGCCCGAAAACAGCAATTACGGAGCTTTGATCCATAAAACTAGTAGCCCTCTGAATTAGCTTCAGGTAGAGCTTTCGTTTGGGCAAAACAGACTTACGGTTTGGAAGTTACGTCCGTTTCCGTAAACGCGCACAGAACTTGGATTTTGGAATTGGTGACATCCCTGGTCGGGTCGCCCCCCTCGGCTCGTGGGACCACCTTTGGCTCGTAGGACCCGCTTCGGCTCGCCCTCATTTCCTGCTCATTAACCAGCCCAGCTCGTGTTGGCCCCCTGAATCACGACCCGCTCGTGATGCCCACCTAGGCCACGACCGACTCTACATGAGTTTCGCCACCTCATCACGTACCGACTCGGTTCGCTCTATGTGACCACGACCCGACCCCCGTACCTGCTCCTGGACAACAAGTTTTGACCTATTCTCTTGCCACATCTTACTCCTATCAACCCGGATCTGATTGCAGGTGGCATATAACGACTTGGAGAGGATTTCTCGACGTTTTACACCTCATTTCGAGATTTTTGGGATGCGTGCCACGTGTCTCACTAACCGGTTTCAGGAAATGGCTATAAATACACCATTTGAAGGCAAATTGAAGGATCTTTTTGGCTCTAACTTCTCACGGCTTCCACCATTTCTCTTTGCAAAGCATTTTCAGCTGCAAAGAAGCCAAATTCTACAATATAACATGAGGATTTCGTTTATAATCTTATGATTTCCGACCTCTTTTCATTTTAAACACGAGGATTTCTTGTATAAACCTAGAGAACTGTACTTGTAACTTCTTAGGATTTAAGAGGAGATAAAGTGGATGTAGGCTTGGTTTGAGCCAAACCACAATAAAAACTTCGTGTGTCTCCTGTTATTTATTGTTTTCTGCATTATGTGATCTGCGATTTGTGATTGTGAGGACTTCACGCTGCATTTAGGTGTTAGGCCCAGATTTTGGTCTAACATTTTGGCACGCCATGTAGGGGGCACACGACAACCTCAACTTCTAGCTTGGAGAAATGGCATTCAAAAGGAAGAAAACTGGAACTTCCTCTCATGCTTAGGATGCTGACGCTGAAGGTGCAAGGAACAAGGTGAGCCAGGAGGCTTCCTCTTATGGAGATCCTTCGCAATACTTTACTAGAGAAGAGATAGATGACGTTCTCGCTGAACTGAGAGGTCAAACAGCAAGGCAGGACGATCTCCTCAGGAAACAAGAGGAGATGATCGATGGATTCTTCGCTCGGATGGATGGAAGACCTATCTTCAACGATCAACGCACAGGAAATGAAGCCACTGAAGCGGCTCATGCATCACTAGGACTCGGGGGCAACTTCCTCACTCAGCAATAGAACATGGATCGCGATGCAGAACCTGGAGCGGCTCGTGATGTAGAGCCTGGAGCGGCTCGTGATGGGGACACACGACCGGGTCGGGTCGCCCCCTCGAACAACGAAACGGACTCTGCAACCCTAACTCACGAGCCGCAGACCTCCACGACCCTGCTCGTGATGCGCCCCCTGGCTCATGAATAGGTCCCAGCGACTCACTCCCAGCAGCTCACCGGCAGCTTCCTTCTCTCACATTCAATGCTGGGGGCACTAGCTCTGATCTTGGCAATTTACAACAACTTTTTGAGGGCGATCGGCTCGCTAATCTCATTCAACGCCTCACGAGAGGTCGCACTTATCAGAGCGATGTGGATGACATCAATCACAACCCATTCACTCAGGAAATCATGAATTCTCGCAATCCCCCAAATTTCAAACTTCCACAACTGGAGCCCACAAAGGCAGGACAGATCCTATCGTGCACCTGATGCACTACAAACGGTATACGGAAGTTCAATTGGCGTCGGAAAACGTCATGGCTAAATGTTTTCCCCTCTTTCTGACTAATATAGCAGCCATGTGGATTTGGTAACTAGAAATGGAATCGACCAAAGGTTAGAATATGTTGGTCGCTCTCTTCCTTGAACAATTTCGGGTTCACATCGCACGACCCAAGAACGTCATATCACTCTCTA
Source organism: Allium sativum (assembly GCA_030737875.1). NCBI lineage: Eukaryota > Viridiplantae > Streptophyta > Magnoliopsida > Asparagales > Amaryllidaceae > Allium > Allium sativum. The sequence goes on along the minus strand of JASFAX010001727.1, from coordinate 9,249 downwards.
CAATCAAGCAGAGGCCCAGAGAAACTCTACGCTCATTTCTGGAAAGATTCAATGTTGCAGCAGCATCAGTTGATCGTCCTGAACCATCGATGGTACTGATGGCAGCGGTATGCGATGTCTTGGATAACTCGGAGTTCAAGAAGTCTTTGTACCGAGATCCACCACGCAATCTCGGTGAATTCTACCTCGAAGCAGACAGATTTCAACGGGATGAAGATGCAACTTCCGAGAAGCGCATCCTCGACATCAACATGCTTAAGGATGGAGGACCGTCTGATTCTGGAGATGGAAAAGGGAAGGCTGCTGTCAAGAATGACCGCAACACTCAGACCCAGAAAGGGCTCAGATATGAGAAGTGCAACGAGCTTAGTGCTTCACTTTTTGACATCTACATGGACACAAACTGTGTTGTCTCCTACCCAAATCCACCCAGGAGGGGGCCATCGCAAAGAGAACGTGACTCTGGAAAACACTGCATATTTCATGATATGGACGGTCATGACACTGACGATTGCAGACATTTATGGGATCTGATTGAGGAGTGGGTTAGACATGGAGAGCTACCCGAGTATGTGAAACAACCAACTGCACCTGCATCCGCGTTACCACCTCCTGCTCCAAGGAATGGAAATGGTTCTAGATCGAGCTCCCACGGACTCATCATCAACTGATCTGGAAGAGACCAACTTTCATTTTCTGCATTTCTTAGGCTTTAAGATTTGTTTTTGCATTCATTAGGTTTTCCGATTAGTTGAATCAGAGTACACACGTACGGGGTTAGGATGTAGCCCTTAAGCGTTCTCTGGCCTCGATGTCAAACCAATCAGGGATTTGCTTTGATTTTGCATGTTGAATTGAATAAGGAAGGATTTTCCAAGCATGGATTATGTTTGGTGAATTTAAGTATATTGTCGGGATGTGGCGAGATCCTCAATCTTGGTTAAAGTATGGCTTTTACTTATTTTGAAACAGTAGGTGTGGGTTACGCCTAGGGTCGGACTATCTTGTCAGGCTGTGGCAAGTATAGCTTTCTCTGGACATGAGATGATACTTAGATTGGTAACTCGAGTATGGATTATACTCGCTTTGGAATCTTAAGTATGGATTATACTTAAGGAATTACAAACGGTCTTGTCAGGATGTGACAAAAGAAATCTGGTATGGATTATACTCAGTTTGAGCTTCTTGGTATGGATTATGCCTAGAAGGTTTGGCCCTTGTCAGGATTTGGCAGGATGACTTGGACGTTCCTCGAGTATGGTTTATGATCGGGAAAGTTTGAATAACACTGTCAGGATTTGGCACATTCGTTTTACCTCTACCTCTGTACAGGTATGGATTTCTCAGAATTTCTAGAACACGTCTTCCTTCAACCAACAAGATATGTTCTGGGGGGCAAACTTGTTTACACACTTTTTGGTAAAAGCTATCACACATGGAATCTTTGGATAGCAGTGTGCTCAGGGATTGGAAACGTCTTCAGAAGACAGGAAGCGATTTGGTTCAAGTCGCAACACAAACAAAGAATGGCCCGAAATTCCTATCAGACGACCTATTTTGGGCCCGAGAGCTTTGCTCCGTAACTCCTGTAGCCCTCTGAATCAGCTTCAGGTATAGCTTTCGTTTGGGCAAAACGGACATACGGTTTGGAAGTTACGTCTGTTTCCGTAAATGCGCATAGAATCTGGATTTTGGAATTGGTGACTTCCCTGGTCGGGTCGCCCCCCTCGGCCCGTGGGACCCGCTTCAGCTTGCCCTAATTTCCTGCTCGTTAACCAGCCCGGCTCGTGGTGGCCCCCTGGATCATGACTCGCACGTGATGCCCATCTAGATCACGACCCGCTCTGCATGAGTTTCACCACATCATCATGTACTGGCTCGGTTCGCTCTATGTGACCATGACCCGACCCCCGAACCTGCTCCTGGACAGCATGTTTTGACCTATTCTCGTGCCATGTCTTACTCCTATCAACCTGGATCTGATAGCAGGTGGCATATAACGACTTAGAGAGGATTTCTGGATGTTTTCCACCTCATTTCGAGATTTTTGGGATGCTTCCCAAGTGTCTCATGAACTGGTTTCAGGAAATGGCTATAAATACACTATTTGAAGGCAAATTGAATGATCTTTTTGGCTTTAACTTCTGACGGCTTCCACCATTTCTCTCTGCAAAGCATTTTTAGCAGCAAAGAAGCCAAATTCCACAATATAACAGGAGGATTTCATGTATAATCTTATGATTTCCTACATCTTTTCATTTTAAACACGAGGATTTCGTGTATACACCGAGAGAATTGTACTTGTAACTTCTTAGGATTTCAGAGGAGATAAAGTGGACGTAGGCTTGGTTTGAGCCGAACAACTATAAAAACTTCGTCTGCCTCCTGTTATTTACTGTTTTCTACATTCTGTGATCTGCGATTTGTGATTGTGAGGACTTCACGCTGCATTTGGGTGTTAGACCCTAATTTTGGTCTAACACATATATAAAATATAACAAAGAAATTTTAATAATTGCTTCTTTATCTAAATAATTTCAAAATTCTAGAATTGTATTCTCCTAAACACATATATAAGATATAATGAAGAAAATAAAGGTCACTAAAATTTTATTTTTTGATAGGAAGATATAAATAAATATAAGATGTAACACTCCTAATATTACCTATCTTGCATTAAAACGGTTTTTAATTTGCACAAAGCATAAAATGAATTTGAGATTCACGTGAAAGTGAACTGACCAACAATTTTGTGATTCACATAAAATTTGCACAAAGCATAAAACAAATTTACCAATAATTTTGTGCATGATTTTTATCATTGGACATAGTGTATTTGATTAGCTTTGTCGCTGGTCTAATAGGAGTACCAAATATAAATTGGTAAGCATTGTTGCTAATTTTAAATGGGTAGAATTTTGGTTAATTTTAAATGTCTTCAAAATGATTACCAATGTACATTCAGATTTACATGGGTAAACAATATGGTGATGGCCCAAAATGAGGGATGAAAAGGGAATTTTATTTAAAAGTAAAATGTTGGGTTTGTTCTCTCGAAAAAAAGATTTTGTCACATTTTCATATAGGTTTACTAAAATGGACAAAATGCTAATAAGTAGACAGACTAGAAGTACTTATTATTTTCAGAATTGTACACTTGAATTATGTGTAAATCCATTGTTGTTTTTGTTAAAATCTATGAGTATGCATCAAATATTTAAATGTTCAAATTTGTGTGCTGTAAGTCTTCCAATATTATGATCATTATTCAAATGTTAAGACAGATTATTTTGCAATGAGAAATCCTAAAGCACAAAAAATCCCAAAGTGCAAAAAGCGTACTTTTTTCATTCGAAGTGTTTTTTTTTTCTTTTTTTACCTTAGGTTGAATGTTTTTTTGACTACTTGTGTGAACCCCTTAGATAAATTGGCCTCGTCCGACAAGTTTTGTATATGATCGTTATATGGATATTCGTTTTTACAAAAAACGGAAATCTATATTCATTTGGTACAATATTCGTTGGATTTGTCCTAGTATTAGACAAGTTACAAATATAATAACGCAAGCATATTTTATAAATCGTTCCGGTTTTAATGGTTAACAAAATTTCGATGGCACTTCCTTTTTGTTCCCTGTGTACCCGCATTTGTGTACGATACAGGGACCAAAGGGAAGTGCTGCCGAAGTTTTGTTGAGTCGTTTAATCTAAAATAGTTTATAAAATATGCTTATGTTATTATATTTGTAACGGGAAGTAGGTAGACCGACCGTCAAAGTAAAAGGAAATAAACAAAAAAACTGAAAACAGGCAGTAGTTTACAAATATAATAACATAAGCATACATCTAATTTGCATAAATGGAAGAATTTAAACATCAAGAAGAATAAGAATTTTTAAGTTAATATAGCATACATCTAATATTGTATTTGTATGTGTATGAATTTGAAATTATATCCATCTAAATAAAATAATACAATAATTAGGTAAGTATTAAAATAACGAAATTACTATAGTTCTATATAATAATAATAAAAGTACTCATCTTATAATATAACATGTCTTAATTATGCAGTATAAGATGGAACAATTGAAAGTTCGTCCAGCTTGGATGTACAAAGATGTTGGACATAAACGAACAATTCCATTTCAATTTTTAAGAGGTTTAAATGAGTTTATGCTAGTGGCATCTTCCAATGGAACAGACATGACGGAAATTTGTTGTCCTTGTAAGAAATGCAAAGCTAAAAAACATCATCCTCATGGAAATGTTCAAAGACATATGACTAAAAACGGTTTTATGGATGATTACTATGTGTGGATACATCACGGTGAAGATGCATGAACGTTATTAATACGTCGGTAGATGTTGAGGATGATAACGTAATTTTGGTGTTGATTTTGATGAATCTAGTACTACAGAAAATAGAATGACTGAAATGGTTATTGATGTCGCTGGTCCGAGCATGTTGTCTAATTCATTGGATGTAGAGGAAGAGCCAAATCCAAAAGCTAAATCTATTTTTGATTTGTTAGAAGCATAAAAAAACCGCTTTTTGATGGATGTCCTATGACAGAGTTGGCAGCGACTGCTAAGCTAGTTGCAATAAAATCCACAAACAACGGTACCCAAAAATTAATGAATGACGTTCTTAGTTTAATTCGAGATGTGGTCCCATCCGGTTTGCAAACTAAATTGGCTGAAAATTGGTATCAACTAAAAAAAACAAGTGTCTGCATTCGGATTGCCGTATGAAAAAATAGATACATGTCGAAGTGGCTGTATGCTATATTGGAAAGAATACATAGACCGTTCACAATCTAAATTTTTTGGCTTAGAAAGATACGAAAAGAAAAAAAGCAACGGTAAAGGTGTTCATTTTGCTCATTTAAATTATCTTCTGATTATTCCTAGATTGCAAAGATTGTATTCGTCTTATGCCACTACGGAGCATATGAGATGGCATAGTGAGCGGGTTCGAGAGGAAGGAGACTTATGTCATCCTGCAGATGGAGAAGCATGAAAACATTTCGATGACAAATATCCTGATTTTGCCAATGAATCATGAAACATTGGGCTCGGTTTATGCATTGGTGGTTTCCAACGTTTTAGCCAGTATGGTAAAAAAATACTTCACTTGGCTAGTTATTTTGACACCTTACAATTTACCTCCATGGATGTGTATACAAAATCCATACATGTTTTTAACCTTAATTGTCCCTGGACCTAAAAATCCAAAAAACGGAATAGATGTTTATTAGCAACCTTTAATCGAGGACCTGAAGAAAATGTGGGTAGGGAGTATTGACACGTACGACGTATCAAAAAGGAAAATTTTCAAAATATTTGCTCGTTTGTCATAGACAATAAGCGATTTTCCCGCGTACTGGATGCTTTCAGGCTGGAGTACGGGAGGTAAATTATCTTGTCATGTGTGCATGGATTCAACAAAAGCATTTACATTAAAGCATGGTGGTAAGAACTGTTGGTGGGATTGCCACCGTCGATTTTTACATACAAATGACACATTTAGACGTGATAAGAAATTTTTTAAAAGAAATAAAACTGTAAATTTGCTACCGCCAACTTTTTTGAATGGAGAAGAGATATTTGATATTGTACAAGATTATGCAAAATTAAATGAGACAGGAAACAAAGAGCCCAAAATTCCTAGCCAAGGTGATTCTCACAATTGTTGCAAACAGAGTATATTTTGGGAATTGCCATATTGGAAGGATATAAAAATTCGACACAATTTAGATGTGATGCATATTGAAAAAAATGTATTTGAGAATTTCTTTCTTATAACCATGAATGCGAAAGTAAAAACCGAAGATGATTTGAGATCAAGAAAAGGTATCGAATACTATTGCAATTGTCCAAAGCTTAAGATTAATCATATTCGTCCAAACTTCAAAATTCTTGCACATTATAAGCTGGATAGGACTCGTTGTATAAAATTACTAGAGTGGGTCGATTCTTTGAGATTTCCCGATGGGATTGCTTCTAATATGAAATGATGCGTTGGTATGAAGGATCTTATTCTATCTGGTATGAAGAGTCACGATTGCCATGCATTTTTAGAGACTCTATTTTCGATAGTACTTGAAGGGCTTTTACCACAAAAGGATTAGATGCCTATAACAGAGCTCAGTTTGTTCTTTAAAGAAATATGCTTGACAACTCTATCTAAAAGCCATTTGCAGAAGCTTGAAAGAGATGTACCCAAATTAATATGTAAATTGGAGAAAATATTTCCTTCTGAAGTTTTTAACTGCATGGAACATTTGCCAGTACATTTACCAACTGAAGCATTTGTACGGGGATCACTGCAGTATGGATGGATGTATCCTTTTAAGAGGTATGCAATAATTATATTTATTTACGTAATGTTTAAATATAGAACATGTCATAGTTAATTTCACATGTTTTCTTATTAAGGTATTTGGGCCACCAAAAGAAAAAGCGAAGCAGGAAGCATATGTTGAAGGTTCTATTTTTCAAGCGTACATTATTGAAGAAACATCCATATTTTTTAGTCATTATTTCGATGATCATGTGAATTTAAATTTTAATCGTGGTCATCGCAATGAAAATGATATTGTGGATGATTCAGTCGATAACGTTCTCTCGGTGTTCAAAACACAAGGACGTCCATCTGGTAAATGGAGGAATGCTAATGGCGTCACTACAACGAAGGATTACAATCTAGCCAATGCAACTGTGCTTCTTAATTGCAATGAATTAGCTGATCTTATAAGGTACTATAATAATTTGATTGTTCATTAACTAAATTAATGTCAATCTCTTCCAGTTACACACAATACCACTTAGATATTGACATGTGTATTTCGTTCAAACAGAGAGTTCGAAAGTCAATATCCCAGTGCTGAACTCTGTAAAGAATACGAGGGATGGTTTAAACAATATGTAAGTATGATAAGTCATGTTTTTTTAACCTTGCACGATATCCATTATATATTAACTTGTGTATTTAATTCAAATTGTTAGGTTGATACGAACAACATCACCGACATTTGCTATAGGAAACTTGCGTTTGGTCCGCGCACTAATTACAGAATATGTCCAATAATGTTTATAAATGGATTTAAGTTCCACACAGAAGAATATGGAAAGAAAAAGACAACTTTTAATAGTGGAGTTTGTATCAATGGTGGGAACAACGATGATGACATAACAGATTTTTATGGTGTACTGGAGGAAATAATTGGGTTAACTTACTTGGTGGTGCCGGAGTTAAAAATGATTCTATTCAAATGTCGATGGTTTGATAGTAGACCGAATATTGGAATAAAACGCATACATAAGGCTACCCTCTTATTGAAGTAAACCACAAAAAAAAGGTATGATCCATTTGTGCTGGTGGCACAAGCTACACAAGTTTATTTCACACCGTATCCTGCTATCGACTACAGTCATTCAGATTGGTGGGCTGTTATTAAAACAAAACCGAGATGGTCATTTCACTCAAACATGATCATAACCGATAATATGACATATCAAAATGATCCAGAACCTAATGAGCTACTAGAGATTGTACAACAAGTAGAAGACATGGGATCTCTTATTAATGACATCAATGATGGGGTCGAAATAGATGAAGATGACGATGAGCAAATTAAAGTAGAGGAAGATGAGTGTGAGCTTTAAGACGAGAGTGTTAACATTGAGAGTGATGATGATAATGAAGATTGGTAGCATGTATATTTAATTATGATTGTTTGCATGTGTTTTTAGTTGTTCAGTTGCTTTTATGTTTATGAAGTTGTTTATGTTTAGTTAGTAGTAAAATTTTCAATTGTTGATTTACATTATATGCTTTTTGATGAATGTTTTCAAACCTCGTCTTAAATAAAGTTCGCTACTTTCATGAAATGTTAGATTATCTTATGTATATAATTGCAAATGTCGTATTCATGTAATAGATATGGGTTCCCGTGGTCGTGGTAGTCGTAGTAGAAGTAGCTGCAGCAACGGTGGTGGTCATGGTGGTCGTAGTCGTGGTGGTTGTAGTGGTAGTGGACGTGGTTTGGGTTTGATCGAACCAGCACCACCCTCTATCGATCAACAATCCACGCCTTCGAATGAATGTGATCATGATGAAGACAACCCTGGGCTATCTGGAAAAGTGTCACAGACTGGCTCGACTTCTTCAGTCGGTACCATGCATGTCTATTGTAGGAATAGTGGCGAGTAAGTAAAAATTTAAAATTTTCAATTATTGTATATTTCAATAATGCATTACATTAACAGGTGGAATTTCACGAATAGTAACTCGACATCTCGTGCTATATCTAATATACTTAAGGCCCGTTTGACATCGTTTTGGCCTTGTTTCAGTACGATTCCTGCTAATATTAAGGATCATTGGTTTGACGAGTTTGAGGCAGAATAATTTTGAAATTCAGGTTCTTGAAATATTTAGTTCATTCATAATTAAGTTTCCCAGTTTATTTGATCCTAAAATCTTGTATAGGCATCGTACACTTAGGATACCAGTACTTCTTTTGCTGATGTCAGACTGTTGTGGGATCAAAAGTGTTCTTTGAAGTATAGGTGGATTGTTGGAGACATGAAAAGATATAAAAAGAAGAATGCTTGTATAACAGATAAGGTATGACAACAATTTTTAGCCTATTGGGAGAGGATGTGAAGGAGCTTTCTAAAAAAACTCAATTGCTCACAAAAAAATTTTCCAAGGCCATATAGACGTGGTTCTAAGTCAATGGCACAATGGATGAACAATATGGTAATTGTTTAAATTATTAACTAATAATAGTATACAATCCAAATAAAGATATGATAAATTGTTTTTATTTTTTAGGAGAAAGAACAAGGCCGAACACCAACATTCATGCTGGTTTATATTCGAACACATTATGTTGAGAAACCAGACGGTTCTATAGATGAGGGGTGGATTGATGAGTACTCGGAATAGTATGTTGTATGTAATCAACAAAAGTTTTAAATTATAATTTACAATTTTCTAATTCTGTTAAATAATACAATATCTAACTTTTATGTAAATTACAAGCCAAATACAATGAGCGGGTCGCTCAAATGATCAAGAGTCAGGGTGTTGAGCTCTCTCACGACGAGCTAAACCGTCTTTACATGCAGCTTATTGGAGAAGGCGAGACGTGTGCTTCTTCGAGAAGCAAACGAAGGCCTGGCACACTCCTGGGGTATTGACTGAAAACTTAATTTATTTATTTTCTAGTTATGCTCA